>JAABNY020000046.1:18013382-18034613 GCA_015164015.2 Brevimyrus niger
CTTTATGGGGAGATGATCGCGGACCTAATCCGACACACCCGGGGAGCCCCGCCCCCCTGGGGGCGTGGCCGTCACAAAGGGCAATTAAATGGGAATTTTTTTGGGTGTTTTGTGAAAGCTGCAGATGACAAGTAAGGCCAGCGGGCAACAACAAAACGTTTAGTGACTAATAAATGTGTACAATCTATGCACATTCTCTCATGATGTCTAGGAGAGATCTCTGAGTCTGGCGTTTCTCGTATCTTTCAGCGCCATTTCAGGGACCTGAACTGTACTAAAATCACGGGTTCAAAGTGCAGTGCTTCTGAAAGTGCTCCCAAGACACACAGCAAATTGATGAACTTAAAAGAAAAGTTTGAATTGGATATGCTCACAACAATACATTTTATTCATCAATAATGTGCTGCCACCCTGAATTTTTTGCAGTATGACATTGAGGAACATTATTCTTGAATTGTTGCCCCATTTGCCCATGCAGTTTGTCACAATGTGGTGAACGCCTCCCCATCTTCACTGCACAGAGACTCTGCCTTTTTATACCCAATCATCTTACTGTCCTGTTGCCAATTAACTGAATTAGTTGTGGTATATTCAACCAGGTGTTTTATTTAATCATTACACAACTTTTCCAGTTTTTTGTTGCCCTTGTCCCAACTTATCTGAAACGTGTTGCTTGCATGAAATTCAAATTGAGCATATATTTGTCATAAAACAATAACATTTCTCAGTTTCAACATTCAATATGTTGTTTTTGTTCTATTTTCAATGGAATATAGGTTTACATCATTTGTCATGGACAACAATGATGGGAATTCTGTGTCTTTTTAGTGAGCCGGATCATTTGGCAAATCACTAAATTCTTATGCTACTGTGATGTCCATTTCAAATAAAAAAATAAAAATAATAATAAACTCTCCATAATACAAACTATTGCAAAGAATCCACACCCAAAATGGAACGACTCTGGCTGACCTGTGTGCTGAAAGGATCATGTATAAAATGATCAAAAATAAATAACTAAATTTACTACTAGTACTATTTAAAAGTAAAGCTTTAGCTCTATTTTTATAAGCATACAGTCAATCACAAACCAAGAGCCAATAGCCAGTAGCATTCACCGATAGAATCAACCATGAGCCAGTAGCATTCACTGACAGAAATAGCTATGAGCCAGTAGAATTCACCTACAGAATCAGACATGAGCCAGTACCATTCACCAACAGAATCTGCTATGAGCCAGTACCATTCACCAACAGAATCTGCTATGAGCCAGTACCATTCACCAACAGAATCAGCCATGAGCCAGTAGCATTCAGCAACAGAATCAGCCATGAGCCAGTAGCATTCAGCAACAGAATCAGCCATGAGCCAGTAGCATTCACCAACAGAATCAGCCATGAGCCAGTAGCATTCACCAACAGAATCAGCCATGAGCCAGTAGCATTCACCAACAGAATCAGCCATGAGCCAGTAGCATTCACCAACAGAAACAGCCATGAGCCAGTAGCATTCACTGACGGAAATAGCTATGAGCCAGTAGAATTCACCTACAGAATCAGACATGAGCCAGTAGCATTCACCAACAGAATCTGCTATGAGCCAGTACCATTCACGAACAGAATCATCCATGAGCCAGTACCATTCACCAACAGAATCAGCCATGAGCCAGTAGCATTCACCAACAGAATCAGCCATGAGCCAGTAGCATTCAGCAACAGAATCAGACATAGGCCAGTAGAATTCACCAACAGAATCAGACATGAGCCAGTAGCATTCACCAACAGAATCTGCTATGAGCCAGTACCATTCACCAACACAATCAGACATGAGCCAGTAGCATTCACCAACAGAATCAGACATGAGCCAATAGCATTCACCAACAGAATCAGCCATGAGCCAGTAGCATTCACCAACAGAATCAGCCATGAGCCAGTAGCATTCACCAACAGCTATGAGCCCACCCTCAAACTGTCAAGACAACTCCCAAGTCAAAAATCAGGAGCAAAAATATCACTTGTGCACAGGGAGCAGCTGAAGATAATCCACTTGGTGTGCAAGGATATCTGTCAAACCAGGAAGGAAATAAACTATTCTTCTTTCTGTGCTTGCGAGTTTCATTTTTGCGCTTTGGAGTTATTTAAGATATTTAAGCATGAGAAATGTTAAAACTTGTAGGTTTATATTTTTCACTTTCACTCTCTACTTTTGACATGGATGTGCTGCCACAGAAAGCCACTGAAGAACACTGAGCTCACTGTCACGTTCATGATCCTGGTTTGAGACTTTTGCTTTGTGACATGGTGCATTAATCGTGCTGGAATTAGCCATTAGAAGATGGGTCAATTGTGGCCATGAAGGGATGCACATGGTCAGCAACAACAGTCAAATAGGCTGTGATGATGGATTGGTATCAAAGGCCCAAAATGTGTCAAGAAAACATTCACCACACAATTACACCACTACCAGCTGCCTGAACTGTTGACACAAGGCAGGGTGGGTCCATGGATTCATGCTCTTGACACCAAATTATGTGCCTAGATAGAAGTAAAGATTCATCAGACCAAAGTGTTTTTCCAGTCTTATCTGTCCTGTTTTAGTAAGCGTGTGTCCACTGCAGCCTCAGATTTCTATTTTTGGCTGACAGGAGAAGAACCCAACATGGTCTTTTGCTGTTGTAGCCCATCTGCCTCAAGATTCAACGTTTTGTGTATTCTGAGATACTTTTCTGCTCACCATAGTTGCACAGAGTGATTATCTGAGTCAGAAGTGCTGCTAGACATTTTTGGCCCCATGAAACTATATCATATTGAGCCTTCAACCCAGACCAAATCAGTTTTTATTCAATTCGATTTTTAGGGCCCCTGTCACTCTGTGGCCCTTGGAATCATCCTAACTTCCCCAATGTATGGTGCCCTTGATCAGTTACTGTGGCCTTTTTGTCTGCTTGAACCAGTCTGGCCATTCACTTCTGACCTCTCATCAATAAGGCATTGCCACTTGCAAAACTGCATCACTGGATGTTGTTTGTTTTTCTGAGTAAACACCAGACATTTTAAACTGTGGCGCTGAAGGGTAAATCAAGTTAAAATGTGTCTTTGTCCATTATGGAGGGTGCTGTATATGAGGCTGAATCTTGCTTTGGTAACATTGCACAATATGGACAAAAGTATTGAGACACCTGGCCATTATACCTACAGGGACTTTTAGGACATCCCATTCTAAATCCATAGGCATTATTATGGAGTTCGTCCCCCATTTGTAGCTGTAACAAAGAAAAGGCTTATGTCTGTGGAAATATTTCCCATTCATTCAGAAGAGCATCTGTGAGGTCAGGCACTGATGTTAGACATGAAGGCCCAGCTTGCAATCTCTGTTCCAGCTCATCCCAAAGGAATTTGATGGGGTGGCCAGTCAAGTTCTTCCACCCCAAACTCACCCGATCATGTCTTTATGGTCCTTGCTTTGTGCACTGGGGCACAATTATGCTGGAACAAAAAAAGGCAGCATAATTCCCTTCACTGAAACAAAGGGGTCTAGCCCAACCCCTGAAAAACAGCCCCATACCATTATCCCTCCTCCTCAAAAATTTCAGTTGGCACAATGCAGTCAGGCATGTAATGTTTTCCTGGTATCTGCCAAACCCAGAATGCCAGACAGAGAAATGTGATTCATCACTCCAGTACTCAGTGACTCCACTCTGTTACTTTATGTCCTCTGCCACTTAGTGGCTGAGTTTATGTTGCTCATAAATGCTTCCACTTTGCAATAATACAACTTATAGCTGACCGTGGAATATAACGAAGTGAAGTGACTTATTACGAAGGTGACATCCTATGACAGTACCACACTTGAAATGGGTCTGATTGAAACACCAAAGTTTAATGATTGTGAGGTGTGTTCCAATATAATGAATGTAACAAAAAAGTATATAGTTCAGTGCAGGAAGTATACATGAACCTGATACATGCTTTGTTAACATAGAAGGTGCAAACTTTAATGCAGGTGGGACAGCTTGGTGTTATTTTATAATTGAACAGGCAATGTTTCCCACTAGATGGCAGCATATACATAATAATATGACTAAATCACTATTGAGACGACAAATATAGACAATTGTACAACAATACCCCGCCCGAATATATACGTAATAAGACATAAATATATAACAGTAAAATGTATAGTTCAGTACAGGGAGTACACATAAAGCAGAAACACAATTTGTAAATACAGAAGGTGAATACCTTAATGCAAGTGAAACAGTATGGCGAAGAGTCAGAGTTTGTGTCCTTTGGGTTGGGTGATGTTATAGATGAACACTAGAATAAAGAATATATAGGCATAATATAGTTCATACTTATTGTACAGCTCTAGTTTATTTTCAGGGGAGGGGCATGGATGAACAACAGTAAAAGGGCGGTATACATCCGAATAGGAAATATTACAGCCGTCACCGCCTGCTTTTTATAAAGTGAAAATGAAAACATTTTTTAAATTGCACAGTAATTATATGGTTATGTTTTGTTTCGTGTGCTTGTCCAGAAAAGTTATAGTAAAATATATTTCGCCAATTTGTTCGAAATTTTGACGAAATCAAACATATATATGAGGCACTCTGCCGATCACTTCGCCGACCACAATTAGTATACCGAACAATGAAAAGACTATTAGGATTTTAACTAACAGTGAACTACCAGAGATTACGGAAATGTTACCATAATTTCAAGTAACTTTTTGACGCATTTTAATGACTTTAAAGAAAATTAATATAAAAATATAATAATGAACTAGTTTAAACCAAAGGACTAAGGTCAGTGTTGGGTCGACACCGAATTGGCGATACCAACCATGGTATTATTATCGGATCGAAAAGAAAATCAGTAATATCGCCCATCCCTACTGGGGACATTTTTGAAAATCGGTGTCCCGCCTTTGACGAATGACAACACATGAGAGCCAATGAAAATGGGGGAACAGTCTGGGAAAGCCTATCGGATTTCGGGACGTTGGCGACAGCCCGCCCCCCTGCAGGCCCACCATTGCTGGTGACCACTGTCGTCGTTTATTTATGATGCAACTTTTTTTCATTAAGTTTGAAGGTGTGAAATATACTTGGTTAAGTTTTATATATGTTTATATATCGTGCCAGTCACCGTGAGGGCGCAGGCTGGCTGTCCTGGAGTGAGTGAAATGGCGGTTTGAAGAAGCCGGTGATTCTGGGTAAAAATGGAAACACCGAGCGGCCGTGACCAGTGAGTCACAGATGAGTAAATACGGCACCGCAAACCGCCATCCAGGCGGCGCTTCCGTCCTTTCCTCTGCTGCTGCGCATGTAGGTTGTTTCTTCTGCAGACTATGTCCTGTTTTCCGCTTTTTGGCAGCTGATTAAGGGAGGGTTGGTGTGGTACCAGTGATGAAAGAACATAGCAGAAAATGCTCAGTTACTTCTTTAGCTCATTGTTTATCAAACATTTATTTTGACTGAAGGCGCATACTGAATGAGCTCAAATTTGCGATATGGAACTAATGCATTTTAGAAAATGTTTATGTATAAGCTCACATAACCAGTCCAACAGACAGACATAATGAAAACATGGGGAAGCACAACAGTAATAACACAAATAATAAGAAAAATGAGGAAGCACAGCGAGAACGAGCAACACAAATAATATAAGAACATAAGAAAAATGAGACCCTTCGTATTTACACATCGCCCCAGGTAGCTGGGTCTCCCCACAAATGGAGATCCCACCCACCTAGCTAGTGCACGTTATACCTGCATGGAGAAGTGGGCTAGCCTGAGGAGCTGTTTTGTAACCCTTGGCCACCCCCCAAATTCTCAAACATTTCCAGGACATCCTGCAGTGCCTGCTTGACGAGAGGGTGCCTGTGTAATTCTCTGAATTGTGCCCTGGGAGTGGCCACCAGCTCCCATTCCTCGCTGAGGAAGAGGCGCGGCCAGCCAGAGCTGACGTGTGCTAAGGGAGGCCCAGGTCACACTCAGCTGGCGCCCATCTGCTCACGCTGCCTCCTCAGCAGCCAGATTGATACGTGACCCAGCATAGTAGAGAGAGAGGAAGGACCAGAGGGAGAGAGAGAGACACAGAGCAGGGGTAGAAACTAATGAGAGAGAGCGAGGGAGTGAAAGTGAGACAGACATCTGTCATAATGGCGCCCGGCACTGACTGGGTCTTTTCAGACCCAGCGGCAGCTTACTTCTTCTGGGTGCTGGCCCTTGTACTGGCCACCCTCCTGGTGTGGGCCGTATTCTTCTGCTGTGCTGCCTGGAAGCGCGACTCTGCATGCCTCGGGGATAGACGACTCACAGGTATGTTCTTCTCTGGTTTCTGCAGTGGCATGGAGGGGATCTCCTACGGAATATATCCCTAATGCATGAGACAGTCTATTCAAGAAATGCATCTTCCTGCGGAAAAAGTTTTATTTTAAGCTTGTGTGGGTTTCCCAAGGCAACGTTTTTTCCATTTTCCCAAAACTGCCTCTTCCCTCTGGTGTGGTTGGCTAGATGTGCTTGAAGGGCTTATAAGAAGGACTTTTAGGATTATTGCCAGATCACTAGAAGCAAATGAATCTTTACTTTGCATGTGAGATGGCTGTGCTATATACCTCAGATGCAGACATAAATATTACAGAGAAGTAGCATCACTTGTTCTTTTCTGCAAGGCTTAGGTGGAATATGAACACATGGATGCACCAGTGTAGGTACATATATGCTCTGCAAAGACAGTCATGGCATGCTGAATGCCATCATTAGTTGCAAGAGAACCTTAATACTTAAAAACCTTTTTTTAATGAACTCCTTATTATTTTACATTGCATTTTACAAGTTCAGCCTGACAGTCAAAATCAGTTTCCCCATCGTTCTCCCTCACTCACATGTCTCCTCTACCTTTGCCTAGAGGAGAATTTCTTTTGCTGACCTTTGACCTTCCTGCCACTGTGATCATGCGCCAGTGCGTCCCCCCATGCTACGGAGCTCTCCGCTCTCGCTGTAGTTCTCACTCATTGGGATGCATTGGTGGTCAGCTTTCAACTGGTCCAGTTCATTACCACACAGAATAATCTTTCTAGAGCTTTACACTCGAGGGAAGTCACCATATAGACTTTGGAAGGCTGTATCACTCTTTGTTACTGAATAGTACATGTAGGATCACGCATCATAAGCAGAACTTCACCCTATCTATGACTTTACAATCTTTAAGTGACTTTTATTTTATTTGCTTGGACACTCTTTAAGTGAATGCTGAGTATTAAGCCTGTTTGATATCTGCATTTTCAATTCTCTTAAGACCCTTCTGAGTGAATAAGGCAACTCTGTCTCACTTCTCTTCACAATGTTATGATGATGCTTTGAATTGTAATTATTTTCTCTCTTTCTCTTCCTGCTTCATTTGTCTGATTCAATTGGTTCTCCTGTGATGTAAGCAATAGTTCTTTCACATAGTGGATATGAAGCAAAATCACTTTGCATGATGCTTAATTTACCTTTTTCTTTTTCTTTCCAGAAATTACTAAATCATCAAAGAAGAAGCAAAGCCAGGTAGCTATTTTATAAGAATGACATAAAACTTAGTATATTGTCCATATTTTAAGTGTACAGTAACACGATCTCCAGTAAAATGAACTCGGTCCCTCTCCGATCCAAAAGGTTATTCATTTAACAGCCTCCAGGGGGAGCTTTAGTCTGCTGATGGGATGCTTTCTGTCAACATTCTAAAAAATCAGCTTCAATGCTAAATCCATAACAGTAGTAGTAGTAGTAATATTAACAGGAGTAATAATGTTTGGAATTAGATAGTATAACTTTAAGCATTACAGTTTTTAATTTTGCTGACAATGTCTGGATTTCTTGTTAGAAAGTGGTGGGTTGGTGGTGGGGCATGGCTGCATTAATGCCACATACCATATAGGTGCTGGAGGACCATGAAATGCACAGTACTCCTGCACAATTTCCATACTCCGCTAAATGAAACCTGAGCTAGGTTGTATGCAGTGCAATTAACGAGAGTATGGTGCCTTTTTGGGGCGTATTGATATGTTAAAGGAGGATAACTGCACCCGCTGTACGTATGGAAGCTGCAAAGGATCCATCCATCTGTTTTCTATAACTACTTGTCCTATTCAGGGTCGCGGGGGTGTCCGGAGCCTATCCTGAGACTATGGGTGCAAGGCAGGTAACAACCCATAGTCTCAGGATAGGCTCCGCCATGGCCGGACACTCATAACTATGGGCAATTTTGTCACTCCAGTTTACCTCAGCATGTTTTTGGGCTATGAGGAAACCCTGTGGAAACCCCATGACAACACAGGGAGAACATGCAAACTCCACATACATTGAGTCAGAGCAGAGACTGGAGCCTTGGTCTCAGAGTGCTAACCACTGTGCCACCCTGCTACAAAGGATCTTTCTACAAATGACAACTTCAGTGTGGTTCACTGTAGCCCCCCGTCTGAGCAAATGAGAAGCAGAACAGCTCAATATTTCTAATTACTGGGATGAAAGCCCTGCGCCACATCCTACTGTATGTGTTTGGTGTATAACTCCAGCCGAGATTGGATCAGGGCCCTGTCTGCATGAGCTCAGTTTGGATCATTAGTAAGCTACCAACACTGCCCACGCATGCTACACCATGTCGCCACATTGTGGGCAATCGCAGCCAGTGCTCCACCCCGGAATGAAGGTACAACCGGCAGCTGTGTGGGCACATGGGCTTGGTCTGTCTGTCTGCTGTAGGGTGGCGCTGGAGCCCCACTGACAGCATTCTGGGCTTGATAAAGTGCTGGAGTGAGACCCAAAGAGACGGTACAAGACGAGACAAGACACAAAGGACACACTTTGTCTGCCCCTGGCAATGAGGAAGCCGAGTCATTTCCCCACTGAACATAAGACTGGAACATTGGGTGCATTTCAGAGCTGGATTCCTAGTGTAAATCTCACCTGATTTTACTTATATGAAAGCAGGGCTGCTTACTGAAATTCATATACATACCTTGGGCTTTGAATCAACACATTCTCGTTGCAATCTAGATTATATACTAGTAGGCCTAACTCTACTATGTGTAGGTATAGAACAAACTTAATAAATAATATTAGGTATTGTGATTGTTATTAGTATGGCTAAGAGTAGGTTAGCGACAAGGTTTATTATAAATATAAAAACTAATGGGGTGGTGCAGTGACCTGCATTGTTCCCTCACTCCCCTGGAGCCAGGGTTCGAGCCTCTGCCCCGGCTCCATGTGTATGGAGTTTGCATGTTCTCCCAGTGTTTTGGTGAGGTTCTCTCTGGGTACTCTGGTTTCCCCCAACATGCCAAAAACATCCTACTGTGAACTGGTGTTAGCAAATTGTCTGTAGATGTGCATGTGTGAGTGAATGATGCGTGTGCCATGTGATGGGTTGGCACCCCATTCTGGGTTGTTCCCGGCTTTGTGCCCAAAGTCTCCAGGATAGGCTCTGGACCTCCTGAGTCCCTGAATTGGTCAGTACAGAAAAAAGATGGATAAAAATGACTAGAATATATTTAGTGGTGATAAGAAAGCATTTCTTCTGAACCTGTACAGAACTATGTAATATTCCGTTGCTATTAAACTTCAGAACAATGCAGTTAATCGACAAAATAGGAAAATCTTTATCCTTATATATCCTTATATACACACATGGACAAAATTGTTGGTACCCTTTGGTCAATTAAATAAAAACTCACAATGGTCACAGAAATAACTTTAATCTGGCAAAAGTAGAAATAATAAATAAAAATTATATGAAATTTAACCAGTGAAAGTCAGACATTGCTTTTCAACCATGCTTCAACAGAATTATTTAAAAAACGAAACTCATGAATCAGGCCTGGACAAAAATGATGGTACCCCTAGGACAGACTAAAAATAATGTGACCAAGGGGACATGTTAATTCAAGGTGTGTCCACTAATTAGCATGACAGGTGTCTAAAATCTTGTAATCAGTCAGTGGACCTATATATAGGGCTCCAGGTAGTCTCTGTGTTGTTCAGTGACATGGTGTGTACCACACTCAACACGGACCAGAGGAAGGGAAGGAAAGAGTTGTCTCAGGAGATTAAAAAGAGAAGTATTGAAAAGCATGTTATAGGTAAATGCCATTTCAAAGCAGTTTGATGTTCCTGTGACTACAGTTGCACATATTTAGAGATTTAAGATCCATGGGACTGGGACTGTAGCCAACCTCTCTGGACGTGGCCGCAGGAGAAAAATTGATGACAAGTTAAAGAGACGGGTAATACGAATGGTAACAAAAGAGCCCAGAAAAACTTCTAAGGAGATCCAAGCCAAGGTGAACTTCAAGCTCAAGGAACATCAGTGTCAGATTGAACCGTTGTTGTTTGAGCCAAAGTGAACTTCATGGAAGACGACCAAGGAGGACACCATTGTTGAAAACAAATCATAAAAAATCCAGACTGAAATTTGCCAAATTACATGTTGACAAGCCACAAAGCTTCTGGGAGAATGTTTTATGGACAGATGAGACAAAAATTGAGCTTTTTGCCAAGACACATCAGCTCTATATTCACAGACGGAAAAATTAAGCATATCAAGAAAAGAACACTGTCCCTACTTTGAAACATGGAGGAGGCTCTGATATGTTCTGGGGCTTTGCTGCAACTGGCACAGGGTGTCTTGAATCTGTGCAGGGCACAATGAAATCTCAAGACTATCAAGGGATTCTAGAGAGAAATGTGCTGGCCAGTGTCAGAAAGCTTGGTCTCAGTCGCAGGTCATGGGTCTTGCAACAGGACAATAACCCAAAACACACAGCTAAAAACACCCAAGAATGGCTAAGAGTAAAACATTGGATTAGTTTAAAGTGGTCTTCTATGAGCTCTGACCTCAATTCTATAGAGCAGCTTTGGAAGGAGCAGAAACATGCCGTCTGGAAAAGGCGCCCTTCAAACCCGAGGCAACTGGAGCAGTTTGCTCATGAGGATTGGGCCAAAATACCTGCTGACAGGTGCAGAAGTCTCATTGACAGTTACAGGATTCGTTTGATTGCAGTGATTGCCTCAAAAGGTTGTGCAACAAAATATTAAGTTAGGGGTACCATTATTTTTGTCCAGGCCTGTCCCATGAGTTTATTTTTTTTTTATAATTCTGTTGAAGCATGGTTGGAAAGCTATGTCTGACTTTCATTGGGTAAATTTTATAGAATTTTTTTTTATTATTACTTTTGTCAGATATTTAAAGTTATTTCTGTGACCATTGTGAGTTTTTCTTTCATTGACCGAAGGGTACCAACAATTTTGTCCATGTGTGTACACTATACTGCCAAAAGTATTGGGACACCTGCCTTTACACACACATTAACTTTAATGACATCCCATTCTTAATACATAGACTTTAATATGGAGTTGGCCCACCATTTGCAGCTATTACAGCTTCAGCTGTTCTGGGAATGCTGTCCTCAAAGTTTAGAAGTGTGTGTATATGGGAATTTTGACCATTCTTCCAAGAGAGCAATTGTGAGGTCAAGCACTGATGTTGGGTGTGAAGACCTGGCTCACAGTCTCTGCTCTAGTTCATCCCAAAGGTGTTCTATCGGGTTGAGGTCAGACTCACTCATCCATGTCCTTATGGACCTTGCTTTGTGCACTGGTCATATTGGAACAGGAACGGTCCATCTCCAAACTGTTCCCACAAAGCTGGAAGGATGAAATTGTCCAAAATGGCTTTGAATGCTGCAACATTAAGAGATCCTTTTCACTGGAACTAAGGGGCCAAGCCCAACCCCTGAAAAACAACCCCACACCATAATCCCGCTCCACCAAACTTTATACTTGGCACAATGTAGTCAAGCAAGTATCGTTCTCCTGGCAACCACCAAACCCAGACTTCTTCATCGGAATGCCAGACAGAGACAGACCTCTCCACTGCTCTAGAGTCCAGTGGCATATGCTTTTGCATCCAACGCTTTGCATTACGCTGGGTGATGAAAGGCTTGGATGCAGCTGCTCAGCCATGAAAACCCATTCCATGAAGTTCTCTATGCACTGCTTTTGAGCTAATCTGAAGGCTACATGAAGTTTGGAAGTCTGTAGCTATTGACTCTGCAGACAGTTGGTGATTTCTGTACACTGTGCGCCTCAGCATGCGTTGTCCCCACTCTGATTTTATGTGGCCTACAACTTCAGGGCTGAGTTGCAGTTGTTTCCAGTAGCTTCCACTTTGTTATAATGGCACTGGCAGTTGATATGGAATATTTAGTAGCGAGGAAATTTCACGAATGGACTTATTGCACAGGCAGCATCCTATCGCGGTACCATGCTTGAATTCACTGAGCTCCTGAGAGCGACCAATTCTTTCAAAAATGTTTACAGAAGTGGTCTGCATGCCTAGGCGTTTGATTTTATTCACCTGTGGCTATGGAAGTGATTGGAATACCTGAATTCATTGATTTTGAGGGATTGTCCAAATACTTTTGGCAATATAGTGTATATACAGTATATATAATACATAGAGAATAAGAGTAAGAGCTGATAGCAGGTTTTACTGCAATTACAGGTATTACTGTGGTAGAGGCATGTGTTGAGGTTCTTTTATCCTGTTCTTTGATTTCAGAAGAAGAAGAAACCAAAGCCAAAGGGCAGCCTACCTGCACCTGTGGCGTCCTATGACACAGTACCTTCTATGGGAGAAGAGGCTTTGGCTGCCATGAAACAACGGAGCAAAAAAGTTCCAAAGCCAGTGAAAATATTGGAACCATCAGTTAGAGCAGGCAAACACAAGGTAAGGTACTACCTCTACAGTGCTGACTCTCAAAGCCAGTCTTAAGGGGCTACCTTGTTCTGATAATCATATCCCTGCAAGAAGGTAGAACGGGAACAATCTGCATAATGATAACTGGGTAATCAAAAGACTAAAAAGTCTTGTTTTGTTACCTATGGTTAATTTTAGGGCTGGGTTTATGGTTAAAGTGGTCATAGTTGGCATTAGTGTTATGCCCACAGAAATTAATGGATGGTCCCCACAAAGATGAGTGTGTGTGTGTGAGTGTGTGTGTGTTGTTTGTGTGTGCACGTGTGTGTGTGTGTGTGTGTGTGTGTGTGTTTTCATAAGTTTCTTCTCTGCCTCGTTTCCTCTGATTCCTTGATTCTGTCACTACATTGGATAAGCTGTTCATGCTTTTTGCTTTTGTATTGGATTTACTTGATAGATTTTGATGGACCTTAATGACCCTCAAAAACACCCCAATAAGACCTTAATGACACTTTAATTACAGTGGGTGATGGAGCTGGTTGGAGTGTGGACCTTTCGTGATGTCTGGTGTGATCCGAGTAGCTCCGTCTGGGAGGAAACAGATATTGAAAGTGGATGAAATCAAATCAGGGGTTTGCTTCTGTTATGTAATGAAGTATTAACAGCTGTATATTGCATGTCACCTCCGGCCTTGAGATCCTGAAGTATCCTTTCTGTGTGCCTTTAGTTTCCCTAGCTAGAGGACAGTTAATCCCTCAGCAAACCTTAGCTCACACGGTGGTTATTTAGTATTTAGCATAAATACTAACAAGGCACCACAGAGGACTCAGTAATGCCAATATTGAAACCTTTTTGGAAAGTTTTTTCAAAATAATTTTCAAAGACTCCTTCCATCTCCGATTCAGCAGGAGTCCTGGGAGTCCATACTAGATTTACGGGAAGTTCAGCAGGCTCGGACGGGAAGCCGGGCTCATCGGGCCAGCATTCCCTGCAGTTGGCTGCTGTTGGTGCTGGGCAGCTTGAGCTCACAACACGGATCTGGGAGGGCGGGAGGACAGCCTTCCTATTGAGCAGTGTCTGGACATGGGCAACAAACCAGAGTGGCTCAAAAACAAAGCATCAGTCAAGCAGGCACTTCAAAGAGGCTGAGGTGTTACATAAGCCCTTTGATTCAACGGGATCGTCGCTGGCTGAAGGCCGCCCATACACAGAGCTGCAGCATTGTGTTGTAAATCATCCATCATTAAAAGATGTGACTTTTTTTCTTGTGTACAATACGACTGCATAAGGTGTTTTGTAGTGTAGCTCCTGTTCTGCTAACTGTGTGGACTTTTTTTGTTTTTTTGCTAACTACAGCAGCTTGTCTTCTGCTCTTTCCCATGACATGTGTGCTGTAGAGGAGCTGAGGTGCTTTAGATCTTTCTGAGTTCTGCCCTATTTTATAACCCTGTTTTAAAGGGGCAGGGAGCTGCATGAGGTTTGTAGGAGACTCTCGAGTCCTGAACATTGCAGGTGTCTGCACTGCTTACTTACAGATTGCATCATGTTATTTTTTCAACATTGAATTATAGTTAAATGTGCTGAATTATAGTCAGGGTTAATTTTTTAGCGTTGAAACTGAATTGATTTTTGAATAGATAGATTTTCAGTATTGAAAAATTGATGGTGGCAAAACCTTGATTCAGTGTTGTTTCAACCTTTTTGTCTGATATGGAATCAATGTAATTTCAACATATGTGTGCTATCTGGGGATGGTTTGTTAAGAACGGTTTTGAAGGGGATGCTGGGTGATTTTTCTGCAGCATTTAAGCAGGATTGTAGCAGTATTTCACGTACCTGTGACGTGAAAGAGGCATGACGTTCGTAGTTTAAGAAGAGAAGAAGAACACTTCCGTGAATACAGTATACAATACATCGGAAATATAACTTTAGAGGGGAAATGTATATGGGGAAAATATTATTGCTAAATGTAGTTGTGTTTGAAATTGCGCCGCAAATAAATTAGCGTTTAAGTATTAACGTTTTCGATTAGGATGCAGGTATCAGAAGAGACCCAATAGAGGAAGAGACTGTTAATGCAGCATCTGCTTTTTCCAGCCAATGTATTCGAGTAACGTCACTGAAACATGGATTCTTATATTCACTGCCCGGCTTTTGTAGCTAGTATAAAAAATGGATTTTCGGCATTCAATGCAATTCAACATGACAATCCAAAATAACCGCATTCGACGTATTATATCAGTGGTTGCATGACGTTAAACCATGAATTGCATGCTTTGTAATGTAGATCGAGGACGGTTTTGTGTGTGATACATACAGTACATACGCACGCGCTGTCTAGCACAGGACTGCATGATCCGCGTTTTGGGTCATCTCCCAAAGCCTGCCTCCCAAATAGGAGTGGCCGCTTAACCTTATAAACATTGCCGCCGGCTGGGGTTCGCCAAGTTTTGCCGGTGCGTCTCCATCGGCCGAGTCGTACACGTAAACCGCGCTGTCAGGTGCGTCTGACAGCGGCGTTCATAGCCCTTTGGCAGCTTTTTGGGGGAGCGGCTGGACCCACGATCGGTCAGTGATTTCAAACTGTTATGTCATGCTTTTCGCTGCATCTTTCACTTATTTAGCTCTCCTCCGCTTCTTATGCCAGGAAAAATACAACAGGGTGTTTAAGTGAGATGACAGCGTTTCGATAAGTATAATGATTTGCTGATGCACGAAAAACGAACACCGTTTTTCAGCCTCTTCTTATGCTGCAGTGTTCCAGCCTTGGACTATATATAGCTTCAGACTAATACAGACCCGGTAGAGTCATTAACTCCGTGAGCAATGATATGCAATTGAGAGATTATTGCTGTAATGAAAATGTTCTTACGCACTCAAAATGACTTGACCAAATCAACACCTTGTCATCGCGTATTACATGTTTGGAATAATCTCTCATTCTGCCAAAACATTTGGCTGCACTGATGTGTACTCTGTCAATTTAAAAGAAAAACGCTAATGATAATTTCTCTTTCAGGTACAACAATCGTTATAATTCAACTCTGAAACACACAATGCACTGTTTATATATAGATATTACTGCAAGGATAATGCAAATTAGATTTAATATTTAGATTTAAATAAATGTTTTGTTAGATTTAAATATGCATACTCGGGGGGTACTTTTCTGAGTGTTTAATAGAATATGCACCATACAGTTCTCATGAGTGCTGTCACTGACTAATATGTTGGATTGAAGACAGTGGCCACCTCTTAATTAGTACATCTCCTAGTGGACTTAAAACGTAATGAAATGATTTTGTATTGGAATTCTGCAAAGATTATGAGACCATGTGTGATACCTGGAAGTGTAGCATGTGAGCACCCATCTCTCTTCACCACAGCAGTGCCAATGCCGTATGTATGGCATGCTGCAGAACTATCATCAGCCCCCATGGGCGTGTCCTGGGGCACCCCCCTACTTGCTGTGGGTGGTTTCTGAGGGAGGGTGCACTGCAGCCAAAGACAGGCAACTGCATCAAGGATTCAGTGGTTTTACTTGTCACATGCAAGGTCCAACTGTTACCTGCAGTGAAATACGAGATGATCAACTCTGACATAAGTGTACTGAAAGCAGTCAAAGTTACAGTATAATTATTATTTTTTTTAAATAAGGAACAGTAAAGTTATGCTGGTAATAAGAGAAAGAATACCAGATATGTGCAACTCGGTTCCAATAAAGTGCTTGGTGCATGAGTAATTAAGTTTAATTACTACTGTCAATTAGTGTTAAGTAGTCTGATGGCCTGGGGGCAGAAGCTCCTTCTCAGCCTCTCAGTTCTCTCTGAGAGACAGCAGAAGCAATTTCCTGACCTTAGTCATCACAACGACTATGACATTCCCGTAGGTGGCGCAGGGTGTCATTACACCTTATAAGAAGCAGCTAACAGACTTGACCTCTTTGGATCTGAGGAACTCTTTAATTTGCTGATGCGTTTTGAACTGGTGATTTGCTGTTAGAATTGCTTTTCATTTGCCATGTTGTTGTTGTTGTTGTTGTTTGTTTGGTGCATTGTGCGCGTGTCCGGCAGAGGAGGGGCTGACCTTTTCCTCTCTGAGCATCCGTGCATGTGATATGTTTCAACCATTAGTGGCAGCTCATCAGAGCCTTTATATTTAGCCTCTTGGCTATATTTGTAGAGGAAGGATGAGTTTTGAATTAGACAGAGTAAGAGTGTTAAATCGGGTAACAGCAAATATAGCAAATGCAGAAGGCCGTCGAGCCAAGAAAATTGGAAATAATTACTCTTCATTTAATAATTTACTTCTGACATCTCTGGTAAGTTAACAATAGGTGCCATGGCGTTGTTAGGAGTACTTCCTTATGTTAAAGATTATTGACAGTAATGCGTTACAATGAACTGCTTGCTGTCATTTATACATTCATAAGAATTTTGTTGGATACAGTGGCAGGGACTTCTCTGTTATATGAGCATTCATTTACATCACCTAATTCTATATACATTTTTGACCAAGGTACATTGTTGAGGGGGATATTTGTTCGGTTCGTTAGCTTTCTCTTTGTGATGTCTGTTTTTATTCATTCTTTCAACTTTATCTTTTAAAAAAACGGAATGTTGGATGTAATATTATCTTCACACCACTATGGCTGTTACTCTATCACCTTGGGGCTAGATTTTGGTAATTGAATGCTTGTTGGAATAAAATGGCACTTCCTTGGAAGGGGGAAGTGCTGAAATGGAGGTAGTTAAATCACACAGTTTAGCATTATGCCTGTGCACTCCGTTTTCCATCAGGTCCTGTAGTGTTTGTTTTCGTCTTAATGTTTTGGGACTGCTTACTGTATACCACAATGTAACTATAGAGATTAATGTAGATATTCTGATGCAACTGAAAACAACCACAGCATTTGTATAATTAATTCATATATGTAATATTACATGGCTTTCCTAAAGGGTTACACAGAGATGTGTGAATTGGAATGAAGTGTAATTATTTGCCGACAAGGCTGACCTTTGTTTACCTTTTCAGTTACCCAGTTATTTATTTATCTTGAGGCGGAATAGACAGAACTGGCCTCTGTTCATATTGGACCCTGAGGGACACAAGCCAAGGCCTTGTCGTCCCATTGGCCCTCACCTCCTCTGCTGATCCGCTCTAAGGTGGACCTGTGCCCAGCCGCGAAGGTTAGGGGATGGCTCAGATGGGTTGCATACCCATGAAGACAATAGCGGCTGACATATGTTCCTTGTGGGTGTCTGAGGGAATCCCCGGATTTAGACATAGGTGTTATGTTGAGTCTGCATGCTTCTTACTATGGCCGAGTGTATGATCCGTCAAACTATTACTTGAAGTGCTCCGAGTGGTGAGCCAGTCCACTTGTGCTCCTGTGGTGCAGTTCTAGTATCACATACCTGCTCATAAGAGGACAGAGACGGTCATTGTTCTTCCAGTGTAAGCTGGTTCCTGTGAATCCTAGTCCCACTTTTGTCAGTACCTATACTATCCCAGTACTTGAACAGGGGGTATTGACCAATATATGTACCAATCCAATACCAGAGCTCTTATTAAACTAATAAACACAAATTAAATTTTGTATGATAAAAAAATCATTAATTTAAACTAGAAACATGCATCATATACTCTTCCACCTTCTTGTTTTAAGCATTTTTGTAGCATTTCCAGTTCAATTTCAATGTCTTCCAAGAGAGGATGCACAAGTGTTAAATGCTTAAAATGCCCCACAGTTTTCCTCTCACACAGCATCACTTGCACTTTGGGGTGATAGCAGCCCCTCCCAAAATATTGATTGCTTTTCTCATATTGCTCACTTTGTCTTGTAGAATTGTGCATGCACTTTGTTTAGTAAGATTTTTCACTAAACGCTACTTCCACCTCTCAAAGCTTTGTTTTTACAAATATTGCAAATCGATGTGCTCCTAGTTGTTGTTTCAAGTGTAAAATGCTTTTAGACTGCAGACATGTTTGTTAGTTTGCTTTGCTAGCATGCAAGCCGCATTTCACCACCCTCTTATCTGATGTTCTGTTCTGCACCTGCTTCAGAGGGTATGCACATGACGTCACAGCAGGTGGAAATCACTGTGCTCACACCCACTGAGGGGCAAATAGACTGTGTCATAGCATTAGTGCTCAGCTTGAATTCCGCAAAAACACATCTATAATGGGAATGAGCTGATGTGCGATCAATTGTGCAAATCGATTTTAGAAGAAAGAGGTACTATCTTTTTACAGACTGCCGAAAACGAAATAAGTATTAAGTATTGGATCCTGAATATTGGATTGGTGCACCTCTAATACTTATGGAGTCTCCCATTTAGTCATACAGTAACAGTCTAACTTCATGAGGTACCCAGGTTCTATTGGGGTTTAAGTTTAACAACCTAAGAATGATCAGCCAACAGAGTACTTCATGGAATCCACATCATATGTTTCTTCACAAAATGACATTAGAACTGGAGTTTATTATTATTAAAGCACAGCCAATGACTGTTTCAATGTGCCAATATTGATGGCTTCCTTTTGTCTGGGTACTGTTTCAAGAAAGCATGCTCTCTCCAGCTTTGTCAGGTTGCTTGGATACACAACTATAATTGTCTTTACTTTGAGCCCATTTGGACAACTTCCCAATAAAGTGAATAAGGATCATTTAGCTTTGTACTGAATAGCTCACAACTAATGTTATCAGCCAGAGGGCAGAATTTCAATTACTTTAATAGTATTCATTTTCACACTTAGCATTTTTAATCTGTGCCTTTTTGTTGTTTAAATGTATTGAGCAAATAATAAGGTGAATCTGGAAAAAAAATAACAGCGTACATTAAGTCCCCAAGAAACAAACCAAGAGTGGGTTCGCAAGCACCAAAGTTCCATTGTTTTTCAGCAACTGATCTCGCTGTATATCCTGTCCTACACATGCACACCTAGCCTACCTCTCTCTCTTCAACTCCTATCAAAAACATTTACATAAGCAAATGCTTTTAAAAGTTAATATTTGTATTTTTTATTGGTTTTGGGTGCATTTTAACAAACACCAACTAAGAGTTCTGTTTTTCCTTCGTATTCAGTCAGTTGGTCTTTCTTGCTGCTAGTGAGCCTGTGTTGCTTTTTCAAGAATACATACAGACACCTACATCTCACTACTTCCCCCAGTCCTCAATTTTTTACGAAAATGTGCTTATTTTTACTGTACAGAAGAAACTGGTTTTAGAAATGAATGGCTTTAATTTTATTTGTTGATTTTGGGTGCATTTTAATAACTGACAAATGAATTATTTTTTTTTACCATTTCAGTGACCTGATCAGATTTTCTGTAATTGTGTAGCTGGTGACTGCAAAGAAAAATGCATTATAAGAGTGAGTAGTAATACTTGCAATGGAATAGTTTTATCTATAAAAACAAAAACAACAATCTACCAAACAACAAGTCTATTTCATAAAATATGTCGAAAAAAAAATAAGATCACACAATGGAGATTAGACACTGTTATGAAAGAAATGGATAGAGAGTTTTTCATGTAACACAATTTTAGAAATCAGTATTTACAGTATAAACTGGCCTAAGATATGTTTTGGTCTTCTCTGCAATTAATTGACTGCATTATAGGAATTATTTAATTGATGTGATATTTAGATAAGCCTACTTGGCAAACATGTCTCATTGGCTGAAACATGCCAAAGAATAACCTGTTTTCCTTCCTGATATGTGTCTGGGTTCTGCAGAAGACAGCTGAAGCTTATAGCCTTCTAACCTCATCTAATGGCTTTCTCATGTGATGTCAGATTTTTGCATATTAAAGTCTAACAGGCTGTGCAGTGCAGAGACCCTTAAGGCCTCCAGAGGAACAGGCTGTACAGCTGAGATGCACCCACTGGGCTGCCGGGTGTTGTGTGGTGACACTGCGGGCTGCTCCCTGTCTGGCAGGGGCTCTGGCCAGGCGCAGCACGGCGGTAATGAGGAGGTCAGCAGCTCGCTGTGTCACCGGGACGCCTCTGTTCCTGCAGCCTCTGCTCATCTGCGCCCTTAGTGAGCCTCGGGACCGGGCTGCATGCTTTTCCTAATAAAACGGAGAGCTGATCAGGCACGAAGGCCCTTTTTTGTCGGGTTGATGAACAGCCTGTGGTTTTGAGTACCCTGACGTCAGTCTGCTCTGAAAGCCGATCGCTTGTTTTTACAAATATGAATGTGCTTTATCTGTCAGTTAGGACAAAGGGGGAATTTAACACTCCAAAAACCATTCTCAAAATTCCAGATTTTCAAGAAACATATCTGATGTGGGGGGCAGCATGGTGGTGCAGTGGTTAGCACTGTTGCCTCACACCTCTGGGACCCGGGTTCGAGTCTTCGCCTGGATTACATGTGTGTGGAGTTTGCATGTTCTTCCTGTGCCGTCGTGGGGTTTCCTCCAGGTACTCCGGTTTCCCCCCACAGTCCAAAGACATGCTGAGGCTAATTGGAGTTGCTAAA
>JAABNY020000046.1:18036345-18048862 GCA_015164015.2 Brevimyrus niger
TGTTGGTGTGTGCGACTGACCGTGCGTGTGCTTGTATGTGAACATCCGCACTACTCTGCCTCTGATTGGCAAACAATGGAAATTTACTCAATCTAAGCCAATCATCGCGTTCTCAGTTACACCACGTTTACAGACACACCAATCATCATCACTGATTATGTGTCCCGTCCCGGCCCCGAACACACACAAACACACACCCCAGAGGAAGAGAGGTCCTATGGCTGAGAGAGACGCATGGAAACCAGTTATAGTAACACACATTTTATTGTCAGTAACAGCGTTGTAATAGGGCAAACAGTAATTCTTTTGATTACTTGTTACTGAGAAAAGTATTGCCGTTAGTAACGCCGTTTATTTATATTGCCGTTATTCCCATAAGTGGTAGTTAGCATGTGGCTTGTTACCAAACTCTAGGTGGTGGTTAGCTTGTGGCCTATGTTTTCTGATTGTAAGTAGTGATTGCATGGTTTCTGACTGCAGAAGGTGGTTAGCGTATGATTTGTGTGTTTGAACTGTAACTGATGAGTAGCGTATACAGTATCACTGTTCGGTCCTTGAGAAAGACCCTTAACCCCAACAGCTGCCCCTGGGTCACTGAAAGCTGCCTGAAATGGCTTTCTGACCTCAAACTTCCTTCAGTTGTGTATCACATTGGACAAAAGCATCTGCCCAATAAATAAATGTAAATGAAGTTAAAAAACAGAGCTAAGCCCACATTAAGATTATTATATGCAGCTTTGGAGGCTTTTGACTGCAGATGGAGATCTGAACTGTGTGAACTGCTGCACATGCCACGGTCATCCGGAGAGTAAATCATCAGCAACGAGCTGCACTGACTCCGGAGAAGACGGTTGCCTGTGGACTAGCTCTGTTGCAGTACATGTGACAACAATGTCACCTTTATTTCTCTGGAATATTTTAGGGTCTAAATGTTTTAAGGTTTTCGATTATAACATTTCTGTACGTACCACCAGATTTCCTATGAGAGCTACAAATCCCAAAACAAACTAGGTCTGTCTCATCAGTCATTAGTATGAGATGACACAGGTTCACATATTGCTGAACTGTAGACTAGAACTTGCAGGTGAGAATGAACGTGAATATCTGGTCATGCGGGCCTCTGTTTCTCTCTCAAGCTCAGACTGTGTAGATCCCAGCGGAGAGCTTTGCATGGAACAAGCAGTGCACCTCAGAATTCTGTTTCAGATTGCTGGGAAAAATGCTGGTGGCAGTTCTGGTTTATGATGATTGCCAATATATTTCAAGTTGTTGGAAGGTATATTTCCACTTGCTATGTAGCCGCAGTACATACATCTACCATATTGTGGTACTTTTTAAAAAAAAAAAAAAAAAAAAGCATTAGCAAATTCTTTTCGTCCTGTTATGTATTTTGCTGTGTAGTATAATTGTCACCAGTGATCTCGTTAGCACAGCAATGTTATGAGTGTTCAGGTTATGGAGCACATTGTTTTTCTAATCACTGATTTTAATTTCTCATAACAGACATCTAATTGCTATCTAAAGAATTCACATTTTATTTTAGGAAAAAAACATTCTAGGATATTATATACAGATGCTCCTCTGCTTACAAATGAGTTGCATTCCGAACGGCGATTCGTAGCTTGAAATGTTCATAAGTCGCTATACAACATAATTTTAAGGGTTTCCGAAAGTATAAAGACCTGGGATGCAGGGAGTTCGCACGCTACGCTGTTGCGCAGCAGGAGTAGCGGCCAGAAGTCGTACTGGGCAGAACTGGCGCGCAGAAAAAAAAACATACTGTATGTTGCAGACAGGAAAAGGGAGCTCAATGAACACAGTTTGGTCTTAAGAGTCCTTTTCGTTCATATGTCTGAAAGTTCGTAAGTAGAGGAGCGTCTGCATTTCCTTTTGTGTTTTTTTTTCCCCTTTGTTAGTCGATTTTGTCAAATTTCATTGAATCTTTTTATGGGTATAGCATGACCAGTTATTTTGCATTGACAAACATTCAGATGCAGTCATATGATTTCAGGTAATAAATGCAAATGTAATGTCTTGAATAGCCTTGCTTTGATGGCACTGATATCAGTATAATGTCAGACATTAGTATCATTAGAGATAAACAGCAATCACTGGGTAAAATCAGTGATGCAGTCACACGTTACTCTAGTTAAACAACACATAACTTATGCTGCTAGGACAGAGCTACACATGCACTGTTTCTGCCTGTGATTGAAGAGAACCCTGTCAGTGTGAAAACCACAAGGCACGGGATCTGCTGTTTTGCTTTCTGTCATTGATGTGGGCTGAGGATGATGTAAGCCAGCAGTCTGGTCTTTGTGCTCTGTGCTCCGCCCCTCTCTCCCTGACTCTGCCCGGCCGCCCTGACTCAGCACTTCCCCGGAGCTGCCACACGCTCTTTTGCTGCTGGCTTGCTGTGGGGTGGCTTGGGTAGAGCCCTGGGTCTGCCCTGTGGACAACAGCCGGCCAGCAGGTGGCGGAGAGCCGTGTGAGGAGCTGAGTCAGGGATGCTGCCTGTTTTACGTCGTTCCTCCTGAAGCCTCTCCTGATGCTCTTTCACCTTAAAGACATTTAGACATCATTTTGTCACCTCATATTTAGCCCGGGTACTAGAGCCAGATCTGACCCCAAGCTGAATCCATTGTGTGACTCTCTGTGAATGTCATGCATTAGGCTGGCTTGAGGTACAGCTCTGATCTTTGGAGTTGGCTCTGGATCACCGTAACCTGACGGGTTTCGTGGTTTTTAAAAAAGGACCCTGGCGCAGTGACAAATTCAAACTCTTTGCCAAAAAGGGGGTAGCTGGCATCTCTCAGACACCGTAGTCCTGAGCCGCTGGTGTGTCTGTAAACATGCTTCAGTTTTTGTTCCATCACAGTCCTTTTGAGGTTCTATGTTGTTTACAGTGAGCTTGGAAGAAATGTAGCAAGCAAGGAGCTTAATGGTGACGATTGTCCTCGTACATCATCTAGTCGCCCACACAGAGGTTTTGTTGTGCGTTCTGCATCTCTCATGAACAAGGAGGGTCGTTGTGATGCCATACAGTTACTCCCCAGCCATGTTACTCTTGAAGGAGCATGCCAAGGATGGTGTTTGGTTGCGACTTGGCACAGCTTCCTGGCATGTATAGCTGCAGGGAAAAGGTACTGTGTGCAGTCAAAACAAACGTAATGAGTATAGCTGCAGTCTTAGATTTTACACACTGCAGTGGTCATGACTGGCTAATTACTGCTAAAGCCATCCTGCAGACCACAGAGAAAGGCAGCTTTAACTTGATGTCACTAACATTATGACGCTCTGGGTTCTAATATGATAAATTGCAGCTCCACAAGGAGAGAGGTAGGATAATGCGGGACTGGTGGCCTCCAGGTCTCACATATTGTATTGGGATTAAAAAAGAAAAATAGTGTCATGGAAAATGTATAGTGACCTTTGACCCAGGCCATTGCCCCCACTGCTCCTATGAGGTGACCTGACCTATGCAGAGTTATGTTCGGGGGTGCGGGGCGGGGGATGGTTCCAGATCATTCCTTCGGAGTATGGCTCGATATGCTTTGATGACTTACACATGGAAATGATGCAGGTTTGACCTAACGCCAGAAGGAGGCATGGCGGGCATGTATAAAGACATGATGTGACATGCCATGCCATGCCAACTTTTCTGAATGAGAGGGTTGGTGCTTATTGGGTGGTCTGCTCAAATAAACAACCACTAGCTCAGTTTAAAAGATGTTGAATGACAAGTGGGAATGTGCATGAAGTGTGGCACACTCTGCATGGGGGAGGTTCCTCGGCACACTGGGCTTATTTGTTAATCCTCCGTAATGCAACAGACGCAGTGTGTTAAATTAGCAGTGGAAAGGACTGTCAACTACCCCACAAGCCATGATGAATCAGCAAGTGAGGAAACCATGCTGTTACACTAATTTTACCCCAGTGAAACTTTTTAAACATGTTGATCTAGCGTTGAGCAGCATCCAAATTTACAAAGGAGATGTTATTGAGATTTTATTTGAGAAGTGCAATCCAGATTCTGCTTGCAAAAAAAAAAACGTTGCACTTTTTATTTTTAAAAATGTCTCTTTCCTCGTCGTCCATGAACTGTGGAATTAGAGTTTAACATCAGCAGGTGCTGTAGCAGAATAATAATAGCAATATATCTACTCTCTGTCTTCATCTGCTAAGCACATTATGAGACCCAATGAATTATTTATTCTGGTCTTGGAATAGTACCATTTCTTATAGATCTCTGTCTCAAACTGTTTTTAATGACCTTTTGTGGGTAAATAAGAACATTGAAAAACATGACTCCAGAGGAAAGTAATTTGTCATTTTTGAGAAGTTATTAACATGCTGCAACATGTATATTTGGGGACTTGGTGCAATTGGAAGCAAAAGCAGTGTAATTATGCAACAATATGAGGACTCCTCTTCAGGCTAAAACCTGGAGGAGTTCTGTTTAATGTTAGTACTGACATCAGTAGTTTCAGCAGTTTTCTGAAATGCTGAGTTCACAGTCTGGATCCTATTAGCGCACATGCAGTACTCACAGCCCCCACAAGGGGTCATTTAGCAAAATGGTGTGAATAATTAATTTATTTTGTTTAGGTTCATATAAGGCCTCTAACACCTTAAACGCAAACTCACCTTGACAGTACAGTTTCTATAATATTTTATTGTATTTTTCCAGATTATTTATGACTTTTTTACTTTGTTAAAGGGACACTAGATAATTGTATTAGGAGTGCAGTGATATTTTTAAGAACACTGTACCTTTCTTAAGTTAAGGAAACTGAACTGAACTTAAAGAATTTACTCTGACACCAGTATTATGATCTTGTGCTGCTATTTCCGCATCTGCGTATTGACCTCCTGGCAGGATGTAGTTTCTTTAGGTTCATCGGCGATCGGTCGGTCGACTTCCTCTCACAGATGAAGGCTGAGCGCAGGGCAGGCTGGCAGGAATATTTCGGTCTGGGTGTAATCCAGCATTCTCTCTCTGTGCTGTCAGGTTGCCTTTCCCTCAGTTTCCCCATAGTGAGATGATGCTGGATATTCATTAACATGCAGGGTGGAAGGGGCACAGTCACTGGTGTCTGGGCTGTAAATCTGTTTTGTCTGGTTGTATAATGTTCTGCTGAACACCATCCTGGCCACAGCTTTTGGTTATAATGACAGTTTATTTTATTTTACCTTTCGGCAGCTATTTTATGCTCGTGACCTGTACTCCTACTGGTTTGACTCTCTTACATTGCATGCCACGTTTTAGGTAACAAATATATATTTTTACATGTAGGAGCGATAGTGGTTTGTGCTTAGAATGCTGTTTGGTGGCTGTGGGAGATTTACAGCTGAAAGAGGAGAGGGGGGCATTTGAAGTCTGAGACACCAGTGAAGAGAAGGGGTGGTTTCTGATCAGGAAGGTGAGTTGGTGTTATCTTTGGGGGATACACCCCCACCCCCCATTCCAAGGCTTCGCTGAAGAGGCATGTTGCCAGCAATGCAGTCCTTTAGATCCTGAAGGGGGGTGGGGGGGCATCTCTAGGTTGCGATGGCTGGAGGCCTCCCGGCAATAGCTGTGAGACTGAACTCCAGCTGGGGTCGAATGTGGTCCAGATTTTTGAAACCCAATATGGCAAGTTTTCCTATTTTCACACCAACCTCATCCTGGGTTCACAACTGATAGGACAACACCTACGGATCATTTCCGTGGCTGTTCAAAATGCCACATGCTATGTTTATTTTACCGTAGATCCTGTACAAGGTCATGTGAGAGCGTGGAGTCTATCCTAGGCAGCATGGGCCGTACGGCAGGGGATGCCAGACCATCAGAGGACTCGCGTTTGCATGCACACAGTCACAGTGGGAAATTAATAAGTACCAGTTCACCAGACTGTCTTTGGATTCCCACAGAGCACTAGGAGAACATGCAAACCCCACAGAAGAGTTATCTACTGTAACTCTCTTTAATTAATCACAAGGATTTAATCAATCATTGATCATGACAGTAACCAAACAAATGCTACAGTATTGTATCTGTGTTTCAGTACTTTTTAGATTCACATTTAAAATAATTTCAGAGTATAGCTATTTTGTTTCATTTTAGAAGTTTGAGGAAATGAATGCATTTTTCAAATGACTTGCCAAAACCAGAATCGTCCAGGCCTTTGGACAAATTGCTGATAATTTTCCCATATGTTTGAGCTGTACTTCCTTCAGTCATTCCTGCGGGGAGTCACGTGATTGTTTCAATGTTCGATCAGCCTTGTGGGGTTGAGCATAAATTGGTATAGAACTTACACATGCATCTCCTGCAAACTAATCCTATGTTCAGGAAAAATACTTTGTTATGATTTGATTGGTTCTTGCTCTCTGGTAGATAATCTGTTTGTTTCTCGTTTTGCCTACCTAGTTTGCCATTCAGGAATGGGAGGATTTGCAAATGAGGATCTGATTAAAAAAAGCCTGACAAGTTGCCAGAGTGCAGGCTGGCTCGAGAGGAAGCCAGACTGAGCTCCAGGCTGTGTGTCATAGCAACGCAGGCAGCCATACAGGCAGCTACCAGCTACAATTAAACGTTTAATTGTCAGAGGTGGCGGTTACTCTACTGTAGGTACATAAAGACATGAGAATCTGTGCTTATCAAAGTGAATCAACTAAAGATCATTTTAGCACTTGCTGTTATCAGTTATCACCCCATCCTAGCTATTCCCTACATTGTTTGATGATTTCAGTTTTTGGTGGATTTCCATTTAAAGGAGAACTTCACCTTTTGAAGTTTGTACACTGTATCTCCTTCTTCATTTATTAGCACCAATGATTTGTGGGGAGCTGTGGACTAAACCCTGGTAACTCTGGTAAGTGATTTTTAGAGTTTGATAAAGTTGCACGTGGCTGGTTTGTTTCTCATTAAATGAAATGGCTCCATTTCTTGGTGGAATTCCCCCCTAAGGTGGTTGACCCAGAAATACTGCAGTTGACATTTGACTTGAAGGCTCCAGCACTGCCTGAGTGAAAAGGAAAGAGTCTGAAACTGCCTCCCTTCTCCCAGTCGCTGTTCTTTTTATTTGTCAAAAAGAGCCTAGTGGCTTTCAGCTCAGGTTTTTACCACAAGGATTTAAAACTATTGTTTGTTAATCTTAACTTCTCATTAGAGCTATCTTTAACATAACAATTAGAAGATCTCTGCTAAAAGCAATACAGGTATTAGTGAGATCACTAAAGATTAAAAGCTTCTGACCCTTAACCTTCCTGTTTAACAGGACAGGACAAATTATTCTTTTTGGGGTCAACATGTGCATAGATTGCAGAGGGGTCATATTTATTAACATCAAATATGCATAATTTAAGGTGTTCTTAGTATAATATATTTGTTAAGATAGTTTGCTCACACTTGGGATATAGACCAATGTAGTGAAGTAAGTAAATGCAACTATGATTGACCAATAATGAATTACAACAGCTTCATTGGTAATTATTCAATGGCCTTTTGGGTTTTTCGTATAGAAGAACTATTCTGTGCTTCTTCTGCTTTTGGATGGACTGACGAGAATTTTAACTCTGAACCCAGCTAACCCAAGCTATGTCCTCGACCCCCTTATCTGCACTGACAATCTAGATCCGGTCACATTATGTCTGGGCCTTACTGTGTTTTGGTTACCCGCAGGGGTCCATGGTCGATAAAGATGGAATGAGCAGGAATGTGGGATAGGGACCAGTAAGATGGGGTCGAGGTCTGCCAGGGGGCTGCCGTTACCACCAGCACAGCGACCTCCTTCCTTTAATATACACACACATATGGAGGTCTACCGATGTCTGATGCTTTATGTTCTCATCAAATTGAGTTAGTCTTCTGCACTGTCTATCCAAATGTGGTCGTCATAGAAACTGGTAGTAAATACCAGTGGAATATGGAGGGGGGGGATGGGACTATATCTCCTTGACTTCAAATTTGCAAGTAATCCTGCAGTGGATTGGTGTAATAAAAAAGGCTTAGTTAAATAATATGTCTTACTTAGTCTTTAAATAAGTTACATTTCCACTGATAAATCAAATACCAAGTAGTTTTTTTTAATGGCCAAGTTGTCCATGTTGCTTTCAGCGTATGCTTTTTATTTTACAATTTAAATTTGCAATAGATAAAAATAAGTTCGGATAGTTTTTTTTTCTGACTGTAATGAAAACCCGCTGCTACTAATGTAAACTCATCATGGTTCGTTGAACGGCTTCTACTTTGTGTTGTTTGTTAATCTGTGATACACACCCAAACCCACACAAAAAATCAAATACTGGGCCTGACATTTGAATTTTCAAGGAGATTATTTATTTTGTTACTGTATGCCAGAAGCCCTGCAGCCCTGAGACACTGTGCAATACCCGTGTGTGTATTTTGGTGTATATGTGTGTTGCCCGTGGCATGCGGCGTCTGTGCCTTTAAGAGGCGGGGCCAGCTGCTACACTGGTGTGTCTCTGGCTGCGGAGGCAGCGCTGATGGTGTGGAATGAAAGGCAGTGCTTTCGGTAGGGTGCACCGAGAGGGAGCGAGCGAGCTGAACGGGAGGAAGAGAGCACCACACTCCGAGAAGCAGTGCGGGCTGAGAAGGCTGCTGCAGTCAGTGGGAAAAGCGGACCTGGACAGACAGGAGCCGGGAGACAAGGAGGCGCACATGGCCTTATACAATCCAGCCAAGCAGGCAGGTCGCACTGAGGAGCAGGACTACGTTCAGGCTTATGAGAATGTCCGGGAGAAGTATAAAGGTAATGACCATGGCCACAACTCTGCAGGAACATCTCTAATGACAGGAGTCAGGACCCATGATGCCTGCAGGGCAGCCATTGGCTGTTAAGTGTAGGAGTTCTGTACTGACCAGCACATTGGTGTAGTATGAACGTGACATGTAGTTATACTCTGATGGGGTGGCAATGACCGGTCATGTTACTGGTAGGTTCTGTGGGTAACTGTGGTGATGGAGTCGTATGTGACATCTGATGGCAGAGCTCAGATAGCCAAACGGTGTTCTTTCCTTCTTCATTGTGTGAGAAGGCTGTATAGTTAGTTTTCTAACAAGGATTTTTTTTAAATGACTAGGGAATTTTAGGCAGAGCTTAAATGATCCAAAAAATGACTGAGACCATGATGTCACACCTGTCAAATGAAACAAATTAATTAATTTTCGGTAACTGCTGGCACATAATGAATGTATTTGACATAAATAGCTGTGCATGAAGTTTGCAGGCATCTCCAGAGGCCAAAGTATGCATTATACCACACCCTGTTACACACAAAGCCTTCCTTGGATGATGTTTTAAAATTAAATTTGGCTTTCATTTATGCTCCCAAGGTTGTCTTGGGGAAAAAGCATTTTCTACTCTTGTAGGGTAAGACACCAGGCTTTGAGGATCAAATCAGAGAGCAATCAAGCACAGACACATTTCACTCAAGTTTGGGGTATGGTTGCTGATTGAGTTGATATTTTGAAAATCTGGAAATGGATGGGAGTTCTAAAAATACCGGCCCAGTTCCCAGGCAGGCAGCTAGACGCAGCCGTGAGGTTTTGCTGAAACATGGCCGTCTATGTGGCCACACCTTTGGTGGCAGAATCCTGGTGTCTGTGACAACAGGACTTTGTTTAATGTTCCTGCTTCAGCCAGATCCTTGTCCTTCCCAGAGAAAGCTTTTCCTCACCCAGCCAGCTCTGTATCTCCACTAGGTTTTTTTGGGGGGCGGGCGGCAATTGTAACTCCTTGTATATGAGATGCGGGTGTGGCAGTCACTGTTATGAGCGTGGGTCATGGAGGAGGTGGTGGGACGTCGCTGATAATGCCCCCCCTCATTCTGCTGTGTGAGCGTGGTGTCGCTCCACTCCCATAGTCTCCCCTCCATCTTAGTCACTCCCTTTATTAGTCCCAGCTTTGATCTTCCACTGGGCCTCTTTTGGGTGCTGCCTACTAAACTCCATACTTGTGTTGAATGGAAAGTCCCCCAAATATGGATGCAGGAATATGATGAAAATTGTCATTAATCATGGGTTGTGACACCCTGCCGGTCAGTTTTGGATGTGTTACTCTAATACAGTATACTGTTAAAGGAACTTGTTTCTTTATTTTTTTTTCCAAAACTTTTGTTCCCCTGCTGATTATGTGTAAACGTATTGTAAACAGGTTTTATTCTGGACATGTTTTTGAAACCATTTTGGGTGTTTCATTTTTAATGTAATCGAAAGTGAGAAACATCTCTGCTGGTTTATTGGCAGTTGGTAACACTAGTTTGGAGTTGGTTTTTCTATGTTTTTGAATAAATACACCAAGGACAAAGTCAGACAGTCTGTAATAGTGTGATCCGTAGGTGTGAAGAATGTCCCACACTTTTCTTGCACTTCTGGTATCCCATCTGCTGTGAATTCTGAATATTTACATGCTTAACATGTTTACTCTGTAGCCAACTCCCGCCGTCAATTTAATCAAAGCCAGTTTACTGAAATTCGGGTTACGAACCATGCTCCAGGGCATGGGATCCCTGATGGGATCTGAACATGTGACTATCTGGTTCGAAGTCTGTTTCTTCAGGATCTGTAGCACCTGCTGCCTTGAAAAAGACATCTGGCTTCCAGCAGTGCGTCTACGTTGGGTTGAGCCAAAGATTGCAGTGGAGGGAGGAGGTCAGCTTTCAGGGCTACGCTTAGTGCGTCAAACCAGCGGCACTTCCTGCCGAATGCCCCTCCGGTGTCCCCATCAGGCTGGGTTACACGCAAAGGTGTGTAGTGACAGGTCTTGGGGATCCTCCAAATGCCAAGGGGTTCCCTGTTTTCCTTAGAGTGAAATAGGTTCATAACTGCCTAAAATAACCAAGATAAATATAGTCCTGTTTTGCATTGTCGGTCATCTAAAGCTTTGGTAATACTTTGCTTGAGGGGGCAAAAACAACTTATTAACTCATTTAATACTCAAGAAGAAATGATGAACAAACATAGTACCTGCATGAAATACATGAACACACAATACATGAAGTACTTAAACAATTAATCCATCAGGTATTATTTGTGCCACCTGAAATATTTTTTTTATGAGCTATGAACTAGCACTATTATTGAACCAGTTGTGCCCCTTTTGGAATAGTAAATGTATGAATCCACTATGTTGTTATGGAGTTTTTAATTGAGAGTTTGGATAGTCTGCTTATTCAGTTTTTAGATAAGACTGTGAGTGAGATTACAGGTGTTTTACGAGATATTTACAGGGGAGAGTTGGACACACAGGGTGTGACAATACCCTCCCGCTCCCCCAAGTAGCCCATGATCGCCACTTCCCGGAGACAGTGAGTGAAGGACCTCTCCCATCAGGGCAGAGCATGTCTGGGAAGATGAACAGCTATGAAGTTCTGTTTACCACGCTGACCTTCAAAAATTGATTTGTCAGTGTATTTCTGTATTCATCATTCATAGAAATAATAAGGAATGTATTTGCTTAGGATAGGACCTGCTTTCATGGTAAATCACTGTCCTGTATTAGTCCCGATGGCTCAGTTTGAAACCCTCCCCAGAAGTTCTCCTACACTTTCTGAGCCTTTTGCCCAGGCTCTGGTTTCATGCAACATAACCTCGTCCTTTCTAAAATAGTATCTTTTAAAGGCACACACAGGGTTTCCTACGGGTGGTCCTGGACTCATTTGTCTTACGAAAAGATGTAATATGTGCAATAATTTCCTGTAACACTACGTGTTTTTTCCTGCTTTTCTATATTGTAAATAAATTAACAGAATTCTTCCCAGATGCATTGGTAGGATGGTATGATCCAGTTGTGAACGGCTTACAGTGCTGGGCGGTATGTTTTTGGCAGTTTGACCATCAGGGAGGCAATTTGTTACTGACTTCACTGCAAAGTTCTGCACTTTGTTACAGGTTTGATATTATAATTCTGAGGTTTCAGGCGAGAATGTTGGGGAAGCCACAGGTAGCTCAGGGATCACTGAAAAACATCTACAGATATGTACATTTACCGACGTGCTGTCTGTCGTATTACCATTATTTTCTAGAAAAAAACAACTTATTTTGGTTAAAACCAGCTTGAACCATTTGAGTAGATGGTTTTGCGTTATTCTACTGTCATTTTTTGCCTTTACACTAATCCTTAAAGTCTTTTTAAAGCAATGCCTTCAGTAAACAGAATGCAACACTTTTGGAAAATGCTTTTACGGAGGGGAGAGGACTGAGCTGTGAGAGGGATCAAGTCCTGGCTGTGTTGTTGCAAGTGCTGGGCGTTTCGTGGGATCAGCTTGCCCTGTAAGTCCAGCGGTCTGGAACAGATTAGCCAGAGCCTCCGGCAGAGGCTACTTGAAGGGGGCGCCTGGCGTGACAAGCGAGGGAAGGGTGCCGCTATGCTGCAGAAGCTGCAGGACCATCCTGCGAATGCGATTTGGCCCTGCAGTGTGTGGGATATGTTTCGCATTGAATGTCATTAAAGTCACCCGTTGGCATTTACTAGCGTAACGTTTTACCAGTTTGCTGCGAAACATTTCCTGT
>JAABNY020000046.1:18067975-18081763 GCA_015164015.2 Brevimyrus niger
CCCACTCTCCCGACACGACGCGATTCCGGTGTGGGGAGGCGTGGCGGGGGGGGGGGGGTTGTGCGGGCTTGGTGGCGGGCACGCGCGCGGTGAGGATCAAAGAGCATCCTGGCTCAGTGGGAATTAATATTACCCAGTAATCTGTCTTTTGCTTTGGGTGGGGCTATATGACACGTCCCGGATGACTGTGCAGAATCTACCACTATGTTTCCCATGAAGTGAGGTGTTTGAATGGTAAACAGGAACAGCCAGCTATGGATGTTGAGGCTGGATTGTGTCCCAGCCTGCATGAGACTTTCTGGGCATTTTTACTGTCTTAGTCAGCTGCCTGATGGAGACTCATTATATTCTTACACCAAGCCAACCAGCAGCACCATTAACTAGAAATTGGAATACTTTTAATGCCAAGCATCTGAGCAGAATGGCAACACTGCAATAAAGTTTTTGGTCAACTATTTTAGCAAAACCTCCAGCAGGTGGTGCTGTTGCAGAGGCAACTGTAAACTACAGTAACAGTGTGCTCTGTTTAGAAATGATCTACAAATGAATAATGAATTCAAATAAAAAAGACATCTGTTAATGTGAGTAATTTCAGTCCAAACATTTTCTTTTTTAAAGTATTTCTTGCTATTGTAATACTATGTGCTTTTAGCCACCCATTATTACTGCATGATCAACACTGCATTATTGGTGATTAAACTTCATTGCAGTTTTGGTAACATCTGTTTTCTTTAAGGGTTGTTGTTTCTGTAAAGCTGATGTAGCTGAACAGGTCACTGGGGAGTGATAATACCACACAAACTCACATTGTTTCATTGTACTGTGTGTTTTTTTTTTAGGTAAGTCGCCATGCCTGCCCCGGGGGTTTCCTGGTGTCGGAGAGCTGGCGGCAGCCTGTTCTGGTAAAGGAAGAGGAGTGTCAATGTGTGCCAGTACGGGAAACCCTTGGCTGGATGGCATAGCAAGTGGTTTTTTCACATGTCAGGGGCCTGGGTCTGAAGCAGCTGTGTGCTGCTGGGTTACAGTAGGGGCGCTTTGCAGATTCAGCAGGCAGCAAGACTCTGAGGTCTGCTGAAGCTGTCTGTGAGTGTGCTGCTGGCTTACAGTAGGGATGCTCTGCAGATACAGCAGGCGACAGGGCTCTGTGATCTGCTGAAGCTGCCTGTGAGTGTGCTGCTGGCTTACAGTAGGGATGTGCTGCAGATACTGCAGCTGGCAGGGCTCTGAGGTCTGTTGAAGCCGCCTGTGAGTGTGTTTTCGGGGCCACTGCACATCTCCAAAAATGCACCTCCTCACTTTACATCACTGTTACTTGTTGCTGTTTTTGCCCTACTGACTGATCTTATATGTTTATACTTTTATATTTTATATTGTACTACGAAGATGACAGAGAATTTCGATTTGATTTGATACAGTATTCTGTACAGCTGCCTATGTTAGTGCTGCTTTCTCCCCCCACTATGATGTGCTGCCTCACACACCTAGTTTGTGCTGTAGGATGCAGCACATTTATTTTCACTGTTGCCTAATCCCATTTAACACACATCTTTATAGAATCAAATGTACGTCTGCTGGCTTGGGCTTTTGTGTAATTTGTTTTTAAGTGTTTTTTTTTTTTTCTTAACCGACGTAAAGCTTATTCTTTTGTTTACCCGCTTTAAATGCAGTCCCCTCGTAAAGTGCGCTCCGCTGACAGACGAGCATGCACATGCAATCCGCGGTGGGGCTGGAATGCAGTGTTTTTACTACGCGGCCTTTCAGTGTGACACCTGAGCGCCGCGCTGGGCGGAGCTGCGTGGCGGCGGTGAGACGGAGCCGGCAGCATGCCGTGTCGGCACATTTCACGCAGAAGGCGTTGTGTGAAAGGCCCTTTAAAATTTTATAGCACTATACAAGAAGCAGCATCTTTGGTAAATCTTTAATGAGGCCTATTTCTCAAAGAAATGTAGTACTGTTACTGTGTTTTTATGATGCATTCAAGTTTTCAAGTTGTTTTTCCTCCCCCAAAATGGGCACTGCCATATGTTAACAAGCTGCTCCCAACTCTTAATCCCGAGCAAACCATACTCATCCAAATTTTCCAGTGTGTTATGGACAGGAATGGGTTATGGGAAGATACTGATAAAATGGAACGGGCTTGGGATAGCTCGGTTATTATATCTGAGGGTGGGGACTTTCTCTGAGTTTAATGGCAGCCTGCTGTCTTGTTGCTTGAGGGTTTCACACATGGATGAATAGACCTGAGCACTTTTTCGTCCTTATGATGGGTGGAAGGTCACAGGTATTTACATTTCACTAATCAGCAGTGTCAGTCCACAGAAGAACAAGGCATTGAGGGTGTGTCTCGTACCCCAGTCTCATTTTTAAGGCTAGGGGCATTATTTTGGTTGAATTCAGCGCCTATGACACCTTTATAAGAGTTGTTAGCTGTAAGACACCCCAGCCATTCAAAGCAGCTTTTGTCTGTAGTCCACAATATTTTCTTGAATCATACTCACCCACAGCATAACAGCATCCCACCCAGAGAATGAAATGAAGGGCACTTACCTCCTGCCTCTTCCCCTATGTAAATGATGGCCTTTTCCTTGATTGTGTGAGTTGTATAACATGAACCCAAAAGGAGGACCCATTTCCCTCAGAGATAACATACATTACTGTATGTCTAGATACCATTTTAAAGACAAGGGAATACAGGAAAGGCATGTTTGTGTACCTGAAATTATACCTGAGATTGAAACATAAAATGTAGGCATATTATACTAAGAAACTGAGGTGCTTTTCATATAAGTCTTCATGTTAAGAATTATACTAATTTGTAGAGAGGTTTGGATGGATGGTTTGTGAGAAATCCCATCGTGCAATATAGTAAACATCGCCTTCATTCTTAGCAGACCACTCTGTGACATGCAACCGATGGTCACTCACCAAATGGAATGGAAATTCTGTCTCCTCTGAATGCTGTTATACTGAATGGCATTTACTTTTCCATCTAACCATCTTAAACGTTCTAAACTATAGCAGGAAAATCCAGTCCTCATAGAGGCGCCAGAAGCCGTCACTTTGAGGGCCAGGCCCTTAGCATGTAGGCTTACTTTGGCATTTTGCGGTTTGCTTGTCCAGGGCTGAGTGGAGGATGAGTCATCTGACCATGACTTTTTTCCACTGGTCTGTATGCCACTGGCTGTTCTTTGCGCCACATTACTCTCAAAAGTGCATGTAACGTAATGAGAGATTTATGCACAGAAACTGAAGCGTACAGTAGTATCCATCTCTGTGGAGCCCTCAATGCATTATGCATTATGTATGACAAAATTGTCTGTTTAGGCCTTTTTATATCTCGTCTCCTCCAAAACCATTTTTACAGTGTTTAGGTCAGGTGACCAGGTCATGTTCTCCTTTATAGTTGACTTGGCATTTCCAAACTTTTGACAGGTACTGTATATGCCAACTTTACCTGACGCATTGTCCAATGGGAACAGTCATCGTTACTGAAGTTACTGATAAACATGCCTAAACCAAAGTGATGGCCAGCTAGGCCTTCCCAACTATTTTTTATGTGACCCTAAGTACTCTGGGACATAAATTACTTCATTAAGTAATAATTACATCTATATTGAAGCACTTGATTCCAGTATACTATTTATCTGTCATTACCACAAGGGCTTCCTGTAGTTTATTGCAATACTTTTCTCCTCATCCTCCTCTAGAGTCGTCCGGGATCATAGTTCGATGGACCAATCCAATTCCATTTGCTGCTGCTCCTCACACTTGGAGAGGAGCCCCTTGGTAGCTTAAATAGTGCACTGAGAGCCAGACACTTCTAACAAGCTAAAGTTGGAGCTAATGACGAATTTCCAGTGACATGCCTGGCGCCCATTCAGCTAAAAAAGCAAAAAAAAAAAAAAACATTTTTTTTTTAAATTAATTAATTAATTGGTATGAATCTTTACAAGACATGTAAAAAGTTGTGATGAGTTTCAAACGGTTTATTTTTAGTGAGATAAGAAGTAGTTTTGTATACAGTGTCCAGATACATGATTTTAACAGATTGATGTTTTTCTGTTAATAGGATAGTTTTGCAGTCTGTGGCCTACAGTAATTGTGGTTACTTCTTGGCAAGCAGGCTATATTTCCTAGACCTCAAGCATAAGGCTTTGGCCACTGTATAGTTTGCTGTAGAGCGGTTTCCCAGGTAACCAGCAACTATGCCAACCCTTTGAATCATGTTGCCAAGGCAACAGAGAAACCAGTGTGACCACACCCTGAAGTCCAGTTGTTGACTCACTTCCCATGTGCCCTTCCACTCAGTGTGCGTTGCCTAGCAGCTAATTATGCTGCTGTTTTTTTAAATCCATCGTTCGCTGTTCCTTTGCGTCTTCCCTGCCTTGTTGCTATAGAGAACTTCCTGTTGTTTTGAATATAACATCATAACCATATTGTAATCTAATGTGAAAACAGGTCATTTATGTCGTGAGTCATCTGCTTGCCCACAATTCTGTTGCGGTGTCTCAACAGCTTCCTCTTCAGTGAAGGTTGGCTGCTTTTGAGCTCCTTGCATGCGATCTCCCCAGCACAGGAGCCCTATGTTGCGACTTTTAAAACATAAAGTTCTTTATGTCGTTTTGTAGACAAGCAAATTGCACTTGTCATATGTCAAAATATACCATTTTTATTGAATTATGAGTTTCTACATTGAAAAAAAAAACAATTTTATTTATGCTGCTCTTAAACTTTTTTTTTTTAAATCTTAAATCAAGAACTGAAATTTCGCCAAGTTTTGGTGTCTCTCTGCTGTAGTTTTTAAATAACCAGTTGTATTGTGAATATGACACATCAAGTAAATTCCTTTGTCAAACCTTGAGTCATGGTGATTGTATTCTTGGAATAATTAACACCTTTTGGCCTCAGGGATAAAACTCTGGATTACTATGGTATGTTTTTGGATATTTGGATGATTTATGATCGCCTGGGATAAAGGCATTACTCTACTTGGCGAATTTTCAAAACTTTGCTAATAGTAACATGTTGTTCAGCGGCTTCTTTTCACGGTATGCTGTGCAGTTGTGACCTGCAGCTGGTACAGTGTAAACTTTTGAAGGTTGAATGAATCTCACCACAACATACTCTGTAACACAAGTGTGCACTATGCTTGCGTGAAAACGGGCTGCACCTGTGTTTCTTGTATCCACAGCATCTTGTCTTCCTTTAAGTTTTCCTTGAGTCGTTACATGAACTTCCATTAGCCAAGGACATTTGACAGTGTTTGGAGGTGTGGTTATGAGTAGTTCATTTCAAGCATTGACAGCTGGCACTGTAAGTGCTCTATCTGAGTTCAGACCCAGTGTAAGCTGTCAGAGAGTGAATGATTTACACAAATGTAATATTAAACTCTTCATCAAAAAGACCTCACAATATGGCTGATTGCTATGTACAATGACCAATGTTTCAGGGCACTAATCCATTACTGTGCGTGAGAATAATCCATCACAGCTGCAGGTGGCCCTTCACTAGCTGTTTATTTGTGTCTGTACTGTGTTTGTGCTCTTTCATGATTTCTGTTAGTGGGTTACAAGGAGGCCATGTGCATCTTGCTAAATTATCACCTTCTTTGGAGTCTCCAGGTGGCTTTGAGATTAACCAGACGCACCCAGGTATCGCTAAATATGAATCAGCAGCCCAAGAGGAAGTAAGATTCTGCCTCCTCACAGCTGCTGTAATCTGTCTATGGTGGGATTTTCCTTTTCTTTGGTTTATTATGCTGTGGCCAGTGTTTCTGAGGATTTTAGTTTCTAATGTACTGGAGAATCCTTGGGGGTCAGAGCTGCTCACAATCCTTCCTTTTGCTTAAATGGCAACTTTTGAGTTGGATGGATATTGCTTATTTAAAATTTAAAATTAACATATACTCCACTTATTGACTGAGGCACATGGGGGAATTGACCCCTTATTCACAAAAGTGCATAGCTGCTTCTTTGTTGTTTACAGTGAGAACACTGTAAATGAAATAGTTCATAGAGGGCGTAGTCCTCTTTTGTCGCTTGATGAATTAATTATACTTGTTGCACGGCCGCACCTTCTTTTGCAGGTTAAATGCAGTGTGCGTGTCCACGCTGAAGAGGGGAGAATACGTGTAACTCAAACATGCACAACTTTTTAAGCGCTTTTTTGACTTGATGGGATGCCTGTAAACATAAATAACATGTGTGTCTGTCTGTGTTCCGTGACAGAACTTTCTGTTTTTTTTCCCTCCTTTTTTTCTCCCTTTCCCATAATACCAACTTGCTTCTAATGACTGGGAAGGAGTTCATGTGATACAAACTTCAGCCCATAAAGTAAAGAATTAAAATGTAGTCCAGCATCGACAAAAAGAGAAGCATGAATAGCTCATTATTTACAAGCCGCGGTGAATAGGCCTCCTTTGAGATCCTGACAGGCTGGATAAGTAATCTGTTACTCCTGCACAGCCATCCCTGCTCTCTCCTGGGCTCTCACGCATTGCGTGATGACATTTTTACATGCAGGAGGTGTCACATTCAAATGTGAAGCAGGTTAAATGTAAGCCAGAGGCCGTGCCCAGGGCATTCTCCAGACTGGGCCTCACAGATGGATGCTAGGCAGACTTTTATTGTCAAAGGGAGGGGCACACAGTGGCCGTTCTGACTTTGTGGAGCTGAGATTCATGGGATTACTGCTGATGTTTTTTTAGGGGCCGGGGGAGTGTTAAAACATCTCTTTGTGCTGCTGGTAACCCCCCTCCCCCCCCCCATGCTCCAGTCCTCATTTAGGGTACACCGTATATTATGGAGAACAGTTGCAGATGCAAGTGTTGCTGAGTTATGACATGGGCCTGCTGGGCAGATAAGGCATGCATACCTAATAAATTCATATTGTTTAGAGAGCATTAAAGGTAGCAGACTTTAAACAAAGGTTGCAGAACTTCCATCTTGAGCCAACTTGGAAAGGTTCCCTTTTCTTTTTAACTGGCTTTTGGTGATTAGTCTGTAATTAATGTCTTCAGCTTCCTGAATCCTGGCACGTTTGCTTTAGCTCGGGAAAATCACTGTCTGTGAAAGGTGCATTAATCATGCCGGCTTCACAGTAGAGACATTCTTACTGTTCCGACCCGAAAGATATTTAGTGGAACACTGACTGAACACAAAGTCTCCATGCTGAACGAGGGCAAAGCAAACAAAATTGGGTCATGCAGATATATTGCTCCCAGTGGGAAAATGGGGACCTTTTCCCATTTACACAGCACTCATTTAAGACTCTATCTTCAGCATCTGTTGAACCCCAAAGAGTTTTTTTTTTCTAAAATACACTCATCATTTGACTGCTGTTTGGCAGTGATTTAAATAATTTGTATATTGTTCTGATTTTTCCATGTTCCAATTATATTCTGCTCTTCTTTCCATGAAATAATTTCCAGTGGAGTCTTCTCTCACCAACCCAATGAGCTGCAGAGGGCAGTGTCTGCATTTTGTGGAAGCCAGTCCATCCCTGCATGACGAGCAGTAAAAGGACCATCCACACATGTGCACCAGATATTCTGCCTCTGGGTGATTTTGAACGTTCTATAAGTTATATGAGAAACAGCAAGGCAGTGGGTTAAAGAGCCTTTTTTCCTTCAGGTTTTCCATATTTATATGAGCCACCTGTGCCTTCATATTTCTTTCCATGCTGGACAGGAAAAGCTGATTTGATCCTTGACTCATGTAGCTCCAAACACCACTTTTATTGTCCTTATTCTTAGAGCTTATAGCACATTTTATGGGCTTTCCATATGTGCAGGTAATCTTTGGGTGGGGGTGGGGGTGGTGGTCTGGGCCTATAGGGTTCAATGTGAGAGGGATGATTCTCGAATTTACAGGCCCGGCTCAGTAGTTTCCAGTTTAATGTTGTCTTGGCAATAGCTCAACTACACTGTTCTACACTTTTCCAGAGAGAATCAAATACAGAGGATATAAATCTAATTGAATTGATACAGTGGGTAAAAAAAACATTCCTTGTGCCCTGTGATAGACTGGCATCTCATTCAGGGTGTCCCCCACCATGTGCTCTGTGATAGACTGGCGTCCCATACAGGGTGTATCCCAGCCTTGTGCCCTTTGATAGACTGGCATCCCATCTGGGGTATATCCCCGCCGTGTGCCCTGTGATAGACTGGCATCCCATCCGGGGTGTATCCCAGCCTTGTGCCCTCTGATAGACTGGCATCCCATCTGGGGTGTATCCCCGCCGTGTGCCCTGTGATAGACTGGCATCCCATCTGGGGTGTATCCCAGCCTTGTGCTCTGTGATAGACTGGCATCCCATCCAGGGCGTACCCCAGCCTTGGATACACAGCCCTGATTATGATAATTAAATATTCCAGTTTTTAAGTTTTATTTACTGAGAAATGGGAGTTTGATGTGTGGGATTATTGTCTAATGTCAGTCAGCTTCCCGCTCATTATTTTATCGGTTCCCTGTCGTGGCTCATATATCAGTTGCCTCTCATGCCCTAAATGAACACTGTATAGGTCACTAGGTGTGGTCTCCCTTCCGTCACAGCACTGCACCATGTGTCCTGGCCTTTCAGGAAGACTGCTGATCTTGCTGCTTGATGGCCGGCTGTGATGTTCGATTTTATGACGTCTCTGGTTTATGTAACTGGACCCGGCTGAGGGCGGTGGCGCCGCCAGCTTCCTGGGGGCCTGGAATGCACTTCGTCAGTTATGACAGAGCAAAACAGTAACGGTTCCAGGGCAATATCTGGCACAGTCCTCCACGCACAGGCTGACCCTGCTTTCGCAATAACACTGCATGCTGCTTTTGGTGAAAATGCACCTCCTAAATAGTTCCCAGACTGGAGGCGTGTCGTACGAGGAGGAAGATAAAAATGGATTGCAGCATAATTTGGAAAACTGACTTAAAACTAACCGTTCCATTACCTCCTGTTGCACTTTGCACTCACTGGTAAATCTCCCAGCATGCACCGGGCCCTGGAAGCTGAGCCGCTGAGCCCTGGTAGCCCTGGATTTTACATGCTCCATCCAAAGAGTCTGTCCATTATCGACAGATACATAATATGGCATGACCTTGGTCAGAATCCCCCCCCCCACACACACACACACACACACACTCACATTTCCACAGCCAGCAGTGAAGAACTTGGAACACCATCACACAACTCCTCAACAGACTGGAGTCAGTCTCATTTATATAGGTCACCCCATTAGCTCTCTGATGACTCTGCAGGGGAAGTCTTGTGAACAGAATCTAGGCCTGGCTGCAGCCCTCTCAGATACAGTAGCACTACGCTGTCCAAAGTGGGGCATAAATCAGCCAGAACCTGAACCGGGAGTCCCACTGGAGAGAGCTGTAATCATCCCAGGCCATGACCTCACTCTGGCAGACCATTCACATTAAATTTACACTGATGCCAACATTCACAAAACAGTTAAAATCCATATCAACCGATATGACAGTTGGGGTCAAAAACAGGATAGAGCCATGGAAATGCTCAAGGTTGCTGAACGCGGCCCCGGTAAGGGTGCTGAGTGACTGCTCTTCCTGGACTGTGTACTGAAATGGGTGTCGTGTGCACAGCTTAGCTTTAATTCAAGCCGGCTGTAAGACGCTTCTCGTGTGCGGGAGACACCAATGCCCGGGAATGATAAGCTGCTAAAGGGGTATTAGCATATACAGCCTTCAGGGGCCACTTAGCCAGCAGAGTCTCCTGTGAGACTTATTCAGGGCGGACGGGGCAGGCGGCCTGCGGACAGGTGCCAGCTGCCCCCCGGACGGCCAGCTGAGGGGACTCCCACTCTGCCGTGCTCTGGGATTCACCGGGCGCCTTGAGAAGGAAGCCTGCAGTGATCAGCACTTTAGCAGGCAGCTGGACGCCATGCCTGCTGCTGTGACCCTTGTGACAGTAGTCCAGGGTCAGGGCTAAGCACCACATACAAACTACTCTTGTGTTTCCGGTCTAAACACTGTCCTCCAAAATACTGTTTGAAAAGGCGGCAGTTGAGGTTCCTGTCACAGAGAGCCCATTGAAATGTGTTGAAGCACAAACACCATCAGAAATTTATGGTGTTTCCTTCTCTGTTCAAAAGTACATATCTGTTCCAGGTCTAATGTCCTCCGCTACTATTTGTTGTTGCCCTCGTTTGTACCATCCGCAGTGTTTTTTTATAGCCTCCGCAGTACCTCATGTGACGCATCTCCAAACGAAAGGGCCTTATTTCATGTTCACACAATGGCCTCTTGGACAAAAGAGAGCCTGTGTGTGGATTGCGGTACAGACGTGAAACACTGTGGCGTTCAGTCTGTTCCTGTTCTTTTTCATTCACAAAGATGTTCTGAAGGTGAAAATGATCTCAGAAACACAGTATGAATAACCTGCCCAGAGGAGCAAAATAATGTGATATTGACATAATTATAATTGACGTGGGGTTTCCTCTGGGTACTTCAGTTTCCCACATGAAAATGAATGGAGATTCCCCATAAATCTGTGTCTGTGTGGGGTGTGTGTGTGTGTGTGTGTTGGTTGGGTGGGGTGTGTGTCTTCACCCCATCATGGGTTCTTCCTTGCCCTTTGCCCATAGCCCCCAGGATAGGCTCTTGACCCCCTGAAACCCTGAATAGGACAAGCAGACACAAGCAGGTACAGAAAACTGAAAGATGGTTATCTATTGAGTGTGGATATTTTGTCGTGCATTATATTGGTGTTTATAACTTTGTCCTGATATTTTTCACCAGTTTTGATTTCCCAATCAAAATGAGCTTGGCAGGTTCCTTCTCAAGGTACCCCCAGATCTTTTGCAGAACAATTGTGCAGACATGGCAGAATCCATTGACCACTCTGTTCAACTGACCTCATCTTACACGTGGCCAGCCTAATCTCAGCATGCTAATGTAGAAGTGAGCCCATGGAATCAGTCCTGTTTGCGTCTTGAGATATCTGCGGCGTGGAGAACTGGCATGCGAGTGTCCCGCTGATGTCCCTGCAGATGCCGACTCAGCAGCTGTTGGCCTATCTGCAGGCTGCCAGGCCATCTTTATGGAGAGAGCGCTCAGCACGGCACTGTGGCTGCTCTCTGCTTATGGGAGGTCTGCAAGATGAATGGCTTGGTTTAGATTGCGTTTGTTCTGTGATGAATAAGCATAACTGGGGATATCCTGCAGATCAGTCATAATCATGTGCACTGGAGCCTTGTCTTAAAGATGCTCCTGCAGGCTAACTGAGCTCTCTGGGTCATTAGTTCACTAATAGTTTGGGCTGAATTATTGTCATGTTCTTAATATCATCCCAACTGAATCTGGTTCCTAATGTTAGCATTTGGGTTGGGCAATCAATAATGCAAGCCAACCTTCTCAGCAAATATGCAAAATGCCTATAATGTATTAAACCACAGCAGCATGTAACTGCTTGTTAAATGATACATATGGACAAGCAGGTACAGTAAATGGACGCATGGGTGGATGGCATAGGTGTCCATGCCTCTGAAATGCTGTTATAAAATCTCCACATTTCAGCCAAGTAAATGATGGACCACAATGCACTGCAAACCTTTTTCTGGGAATTTGCTGAATCATCGGGGCCGAGGCTGCTCCCCACGCTCTGCATATTTGGGCCTGGCTGCTGGTCTGTGACCCCCCCCCCCCTACCAGTAACACCCAACCCAAACCACCATGACTCTGCTGAGCACCAGAAGCAGGAGGGCACTGTGAGCTGGCATGACGGAGGATACACCGGGTCTTGGGCCACCATCACTCCATCGAATGTTATGTCTGCCCATAGCTGTCATCAGAATTTCTATGCTAGTCATTCCTAAAAAGTGGGACTGACAGAGGTGTCCAGCCATTGGCTTCAGAGGAGGGTGACCTGACTGAAAGACACAGAGCAGGTGTGACAGTGTTGCATGTGATTTTCCATGTGTCTTATAGCCAAAGCCTAACCTTCTGCTTGAACTCTGCTCACTAGTTACCCAGGGTTCCTGAATGCCAAACACTGTTGAGTGTCAGCACCGAAAAGCTGACAAGTTACATGCAAATAAAGTCATTATTATTTGGAATAAATATTTTCCTTGAATTGGCTGTAAATTTTTGACTGCCTGTAGAGCACATTAATAAGGGTGAAAGCTCTGAGCTGTAGCTGTTGCCTCCTGACACTGCTGGTGTATTCAGCGGGCAGTGATCAGCAGACAGTGAGCAGCGGGCAGTGATCAGCGGGTAGCTTTGCGTACTTCCACAGCCATTGTCCTGTCGAGAAGATCAGACCTGACGCTGCAGTTGTCCAGATAAACTGACATAACAGATGTTTAACACCGTGCTAAGATTCTATGTGTCCCGTGGCAGATTTATGACCGTGTCTGTTCTCTGCTGGGAATGCTTTCCACTTCTTCGGGATCAGTATTTTCTTTGTGCCAAAAAAAGAAGTGTAGAGATGTTGTTTAAGCGCTATGGAAGTGTGTGTTTGTGGGATTCTTCAGAGGGTGTATGAATTATTCACTCCAGCTTCATTTTTATTTAATTCCTCCCTTGTCAACACATGGACACATTGGCAGGTGATTTATATGCTAGACTTCAAAGTATTATGTGCTAAATAAAGTGAAGTTATACTAATTCCATGGTTATAATAAGTCCTGGGCTCCAAATGCCAGTCCTCCTCAGTGAGGTAAGACTGCATGTGAATACTGTCGCAGCAGGGTTGCAGCTTATACCAAAGACTAACATTGTGGCCCCTAATGTAATATACTTATTGGATTATTGTATTATTGCTGTGCATGCAGGACCATGAAGACTGTGAAATGGACTGCATTTATATAGCGCTTTTCTACTCTTCCAAGTACTCAAAGTGCTTTACAATTTATGCCTCACATTCACTCATCCATTCGCCAACCTGCACACTGGGAGCAATTTGGGGTTCGGTGTCTTGCTCAAGGACACTTTGATGGGTTCTGGAGGAACCAGGGCTCAAACCTGTAACCCTCCAGTTGCCGAACAATAGCCCTACCTCCTACCTTCCCCTCTGTAGATGAAATAACTTTAGTACCTGATCCCTATATATAAATATAAAAAAGTGTTTTGTGTTTGTCGCTGTATATGTTTGAATTTATCTTTAATTGGATAAAATAAACCTCTTGAGCATATTCTTATTACTGATAATATAATATATAAATAAAATGGCAGCACAAATAATGCAGTAGTACACTCTTACTTATTTTATGGTTAATTAATACTTTAAGTGTTACATACTGATCATGTGTTCGCTCGTCATTATACAGTAATGATGGTTTGTGTATTTCATGCAGTCACTATATTTGTTCATAATTTGTACTTGAGTACTTACTAAGCTACTTGTGCTTCCTCAAGTACCGTGTTGCTAATAAAACTGAATGGAGTAATAATTATGCATCATTAAAATGATGAGCAGAATAGTGTTTTTATTCTAAATGCTGTGGTGCACCTTCTAACAACAGTTGATGGCCTTCCCATATGACAGAAATTCACTGTTTGCGAAAGTTTAAAATTGATTTATTTTTACAGCAGGTCATTGCAAAATACCCGAGGTAAGAGTAACACATGGTGAAATATGGTCTCTGAGGGCTTCATCAGACACATTGTAGTGTGATCCACCTGTCCCTGCTTCTGGCTTCTGGACAACGACAGGCATGTTATTTACGGCACGGGGCGTGTTGGGGGGGGGGGGGGCACTGCAGAAGTCTAAATTTGTCAGTGTGGCGGGGGGGGGGGGAGAGGGGGGGCTTAGTGTGGGAAGGGCGGCAGACGGCCGCGGGGG
>JAABNY020000046.1:18088020-18112500 GCA_015164015.2 Brevimyrus niger
ATTATTATTATTATTATTATTATTATTATTATATCTTAATTTGAAAGCAGTGGCTGCCTCACTCATGGTTCAACAAATGCTCTTTAGCTATTCCTCTATTCTAAAAATAACACTTGTATAATTGTCTCATTTTAAGCAATTATGAGAATATAAAAAAATAAGCTTTGTTTCCCATTCAAGAAAAAATTATGCCATAGTTATATTTATTTGACTATATAAATCAAACAGCAAATGATTTTCATATTGATGTTTTTCGTGAAGTTAGCTTTTTAAAAATAGTTTGAGTTGAAAAATTGTGCATCCTTTGTGTATCCTTTGTGCATCCCTTCAGCTGCCTTATCGCTGGTCATGTGTTTTTATATAGTTGTTAATCAGATCCTCATAGGCAGAAGCGGAATGATAATTATGACGAAATACATTATACAGAAAGCAATGTGTCACATCTACGACACAATCGGCATTTTGCACACAGTCTGTGGAGTCTGTTAGTCGCCTCGAAACATCAAAATAATTGTGTATTATGCAGACAGCTGTCGAACAGAGCAGTGGCAGGCGAGCCCAGCCTGAGCCGTGTCCGGCTGTGGACAGAGAGGGCTTTGTGAGGGACACTGGCAGCTTAGAGTGCTACGCTCCATCTTTATAGAAATCGAATATGACCGCTGGTGTTTGGAGGATCTGGAAGCGCCTCTGCATTTTGGATTGTGGTAACCAAACAGCCGCCTCGCGCGGGGCAGTATTTCCGTCATGGGGAGCACTTCACTACACACGTCTGGGGTAGTTTTCCTCTTTTTTTTTTGAGTTTCCTGCCTTTTTTATTCTGTGCTACGCCCTTCTGCTGCTGATCAGCATACAGGCGCTCAGTCTTAGCTGAACTGCAGCGGAGCTTGCTCGGAAGGCCAAGAGGGGCACCACGACATGGACCTCTGCTGTTGCCTGTGTTTCGGCCCGTTGGACGGTAGGTTCTGCGGTCGTCCCGTTGTCGGAAGCGTCTCCTGGCCGGAGACACCATACACATATGCCTTTCTCGTTTTCGGAAGGATGTGTTTTCAGCGGTGGGGCAATGTGATGCAGCTCAGCCATTTCCATGAGGTACCAAAGCGTGTGACGGGATCCTGCATAGCAGCATGGAGCCTCCAGCACAGCTGGACCTGGGAGGGGCGTAGGGCTGCTGTGAGGCCACTGGGTCACTGAAACACCAGGCAGCTGTGCTCACAGACATTATGGAACCAGAAAGAATTTTCACTCAGTGACTTTCACATTCACCCGTGGGTATGTTCTGAGACTTTATTTGTAGAGTAGAACTTGGTATATCAAGGGATTGATGCTCCATGGAATATGGAAAATTTAGGAAAAATCTCACATACACCACAATCAGGCAGGTGTATGTGGGAAAGCGTTTGATGTTTAAGCTGCCATTTTCCCTTAAGGCATTACTGAAATGGGTGTGGTGAAGCATTACATGATCTCTGTACCTGTGTGGGTGTGGCCTGCATTGTCTCTATATCCCGAGCCGCCCGTCTGTCCTGTCCATCTTTATTTCATGGTCATTTAATCTGTCTTCCCCATCTCTTGAACTTGTGCTGCAGCCAGACTTATATGCGGCCCGGTAATTTCAGTTTCTGCTCTTCTAGCCTTTCATCACTGTATTTGCACTTATTTGTGACTTTAATGAGCCGTGCATTAACTGCAAGCCGGCACACAAGAAAAGTGTCATAGGTGGTACGTTTATAGGGAAAGTGCCGTCTCATTGAGGTCAGGGAGATGGTAGGGAGAGCTGAGACACCCAGCAGTGTCCCCTTTCTGTCACATCTCTACACTGCCACAGTACAAGTCCAGGCCCACTTTCCTCTGCTGCACAATCAGACCTTCCATTCTGCCTCAGGTGTTTCTCTTGTGCTCTACACTCTTCTGCACACTAGACAACCCTCAGTGGTTTGGGCTGTAGCTGATAAAATCAGCTTTTCGTCTCCCTGGCTAACATTGTCAGAAACGGATTCTGCAGCTGGGGCTTGTCTGCACTGTGCTTTGCACATGTGTCAGGGCTCCACGTGTCTATAGTCCTGCAGCTGTTGAAGGTGCGGTGTGGCTGTTTGCCTGGTCATGAGGGTGACTTTACAGAAACTGTGGCTCTGTCGCTCTGTTTCTCTCTCTCCTGGCTAAGTTTAGCAGATAAAACAAGGTCATGGGCAGAAAGATAAAACATAGCAAATATCAAATACGAGGAAATGTATCCAGGGAATATCTAGATAAAATAAGACATCGCTATGCTGGGTGAAATGGTAAATGATACACTTATGTAAATATTTAAACATTTTTTTTACACTAGAAAGAGAGGGTGGTGAACTGTTGACTCGTGCAGTTTTGGCAGCGGGGCCATGCGTGTGACGGAGCTGCGCGTCATTCTCGTTTTGGGATCCGCTCTCTCAGGCATCCGCCACTGGGCTGCTGTCACGAGCTCTTTAAAGAACAAGGCTGCAAATACACTTATACTCTGTGCTTTGTCCCGATAAAGGTTTTGTAAAAAAAGACGCTACATTCAGTCAGTGGGAGACACCCTGTGGGTGAGAAGAAAAACAGTGAAATGGTCGTAACTGAACATCTGCACGAAAAAAAACGAAAAGGCGAGGAGGTCTGTGAAGATTTTCGAGGGATATACTCACCACAAAGATTGGGAATAGAGCTTAGACATATGGAAAGAATTAGTTTTACAAACTGAGTGAGAGAGAGAGAGAGAGACAGACAAAAATAGACTAAAAGTCTGCTCAACGAGAAATACATTTAGAAAAAAGTAATGAAGGATGGTGTTGACAAGAGTCTTGCCAGGGAAAGTGTTTTAGGAACCAACAGGCAAGTAGTGTTTGAGAGTATCTGCGGAATCGTACTTACTGCGGCGACAGGGGCTGCCTCTCCGAGGCCGGGGCACTGCGCGTGACGAAGGAAAGCCTCATGTTTTATTAAATCTGTCTGGCCGATCTGTAGTTGACGCCTCCTGCCTCGGAAAGAAGAGATGCCCGGCCCGCAACGGCGACCGCGAGCCGCCTGAAGCCCGGCTGGCATCTGTGTGCCGCTGCCGCCGTCGCCAGCTGTACAGAAACAGGAAAAGGTGGGGGAACGGAGTCAGGAGGGAGGGCCCCCGGGGGGGCGGGGGAGGTGGCCGGACAGGTTCTGCCTGCCAGAGAGTAACCCGAGGGACGGGACCAGCGAGAGAGGCAGCTCCTCAGCCTCGGTCCTGAGGTGGCAGAAGGAGAGCCTTCAGTATTTAAAAGCCCAGACCGGCGCCACACCCCTGCTCCCCCCTCCTCCTCCACCTCCTCCATCCTCACCTCCCGCTGCCCCCCACCCACCTGTCCGTGCCGGCAGCACGACCCGCTGAGCTGTAATGCCCATGTCGGCGAATACCCTAGAAAGTGTGTTCCCCAGCCTGGTGGTTCTGGGGCACGCCATCACCCTGCTTGCTGTCTGGCAGTGGAAGAAGCGCAGGAGGCAGGCGGCGGAAGGTAAGGGGGCAGCGGAGGATTGTGCCGCGTGGGGGTGTACTTACGCTCGTAGAAGCAGCACCGAATCGGCGGTTTAATAGTCTGTTGTGTATTACAGCTGTCCCGTCTCGATGCTCCTCAGCTCGCGTCTTTGTTTCTCAACACTTCACTCTACACGCAATTCTCTCTCTCTCTCTTTCTCTCTCTCTCTCTCTCTCTACTCCCTCCCAGCTTTCCTGTTGATATCCACTGTGTGTGGGGTTAACTGTTTAAGTGCCAGTTTTGTTGGATTGTTTGGAAGGAGTTTCATTACACATGACACTGCTTAAGTTGCTGGCTGCTTAGCATTTTCCCCCTGGTTGAACTTCAGAAGGGGAAACTCTGCTTATGTATTATAACCGTCATTACAGCGAATGCGTGAGTGATGTCCCCTTAAAAACACAGACTCTAGATAAATTGGCAAACACAGGAGCCATGTGCTTTTACGAGTACAAAAGCACGCCGTGTTGTACTGCACCTGTTTTAATAGAAGAGCAAGTAGAGCTGTCAAGGTTAAAAGTATATAATAGATATAAGCAAATGTTTGGTTAAATGTGTTCTAATGTTGACTGTTGCCCATGGTTACCACACCTGAAGGGTAGATCCTCTGTTGTAGGCCATTCATTCAAAGTCCTGTAGGATCTGATTTGACTAGTAAATGTCAGGCCATGTGTTCAGTCGGAGAGAAGGTTGATATAGGAGCACTTTTCTACTTTGATATTTCTGTGGCTTGGCCTCAGGAATATGATTTTATGAACTTTATTACAATGCATCTGACATTTTCAATTGGAAATAATTTGAGAAATCAAGATTAGCGCATACCCTGTATAGTATTGTGAATTCTTAGAATTAACAGGCCAGTGTATAAATAAGCCAAAATACTGTATATTTACCTATATTTATTTAGAGTCTGTTTTTGTCCAAATTAATGTACAGGCAGTACAGGTAGACAGGCTGTGTTTTTGGGTAGTGGGTTTAAGCTCAGGAGTATCAGAAAGCTTGACAAGCAACATGTAACCAATAAGCTGCGTTGCCTATGTAACCTTTGATGATTAGGCCTGGGAAGGTTGTTTGTTTTGTTTTGAAGCCCATAATGGTTGAGCTCGTGAACTACTTTTCAAGCTCAGTGTGGAGCTGCATCTCTCTGCTCAGCAGGTTAATCCTTTATGGTGGAAGCTTCTGAATGCCGTGTGAGAGCTTCACGTGAGGGATAGTGGAGTTTGCTGCCACACCCTAAAAGCAGATGCTTAATAAAGGAAAAACAAAACAGAAGAACTTCTTGTTAAAAAATATTGTTAAAGCTTGATTCCCGGCCACTTCACCTTTAAATATCTGACATTCCTTCAAATGTTGCCTGGAGGCCAGATGTTTAGCAGGTATCTGGCAGGCTTTACTCCAAGTATGCTTGGTGGGAGAAATCTTTATAATGCTAAATTTTGTTTGGTGACTCAGTGTTTCTGAAACACTGCTAGTTTCTCATATTTATAATCCAGAATGTTCTTTTTTTTGCTATTGGAAGGGATTTCATTTTGTATTGTATGCTGGAGCATAATGCAGTTCCAATCCCTTTGACTTTTCTTAAGGAGTGAGTCTTTAGTCCATTGTTTTCCCCCCAAGATTCTGTATAGTCAAACAGTTCATTCACATTAGATGACTGTTCCTCTTTAGCAGTTTTGACGCTGTTCAAAACTTTGCTGTTAAGGCAGAAAAAAAATCTCGTAATTACGAAAAAAATAATATAGAGTATATTGGAATGTATTCTATAATTTATCGATTGGACCTCCCATTCAAAAATAAGATCCAATGAAATTCAATGGCAAATGTGAAAAAACTTTAACAGCACCAATACGATTAATGGATCGGTAGTTTTTGCTCCATGCTCAGTCCCCTAGCAACACAAACGGCTGTTGCGTGTTTCTGGAAAGGCAGCATACTGACTTTACGGAAATATATATTCTCTGTTTATGTCCGTTGAGACAAAAATATCCTGGCAAAGAGACTTTAACGCTAGATTCTTTCCCCTTAAATATTACAACACGTAATGAAGGAAGTTAAAGCTGAATGACAATATAAGAAAAATGCAGGATTACGATAACAAAAGCTAGTCAGACGAGGTCCGTGAATACTTTTTATTGTCATACATTATGCGTGAATAATTAATAAATGCTGCGTCTTTAATATGCAAAGTTAGCAGGTACTCTAATAGTCAAAAGTTAATACTGTGCTGTATCGCTTCGCTTGTATCATATGTTTAAGTATATGTTTATGATTTAATAAAAGGTGTTTGAGGTTTGCATCGTAGTAATAAGCATGTTATGTAAATATGGGAAACACTCAGGCCAGGGCAGGGCAGCGTGTCTTTTAAAATATTTACAATATCTTAGATGGGTGTAACCAAGCTCTGTACCCGTATATAACATGGAATCCAGGTGTGGCAGGTTTTACATGTGAAATTTCATCTGGAAAAACTAGATTATTAAACTATAGACACTGCATGAAATTAAACGTACTCAAAGAACTCGCATCTCTGTGATATGCTAAAAGCCTTAGAAATTTACGAAAAACTTTTACATAATATAATTATATACATGTGTGTGTGTACGTGTGTTATGTGCATACAATTTATATACAAATATTTATTTAGACATTTTATATAATTATAGCTATTACTATGTGCTACGGTTAAATTAATGTGCCCATTACGTTAGGTGGATTAAGTGTCTATTGGAGTAACGTGATGATGGTAGCCTTTGATCACACGGGAAACCTCGCCCGTGGTGGCTGTTCAGACACAAAGATCAAACCCTGAGGTTAAGTCAGGCTGGTCGAAGAGCTCGCGTTTCAGCGCAAATAAAAATAGCGTTCGGTGCGATCGGCGGCGACACGAGAGGGAGGGCGCGCTCCGTGTCTGCGCCCGAAGGAGAAAAGGCAGGGCATTCAAATACGAATAAATTACAACATCTGAAACCGGATCCAGCTCCGTGTTTTTCCCCTCTCTAGTACTAACGAACAGATTCTGGAAAAACAAAACGCTGCCGCAAGGCCGGCTGCCCTCCCATATGCACGCCGCCCCACGAAGGAATCGGCGCGCGAGACTGGAGTTTTCTTACGCTGCTGTATCTTTAGGAGATGGCGGGCAATTCTGCTGCGCCTCCCGGAGGGAAGCGTCGGTATGACATTTTAAATCAGGACCTTTTTTATGAACGGGCTAGTTACGTGATCGAGATGAGCTTGCAAGAAAGAAGTGCACTTTTGGTGGATAAAATGTGCTGCGCAGGTGAGTATGGACTTGGAAGGTGGAGTCTGGGAAAGGCGGGCGTCAGACTTTTGCTGCTTTAACCCTTCAGATGTCAGCAGCTGGAATCAGCCATGAAACTACTTCTGAAGTATTGCGATGACCTACTCGGCTGCGACGTTTGTCTTCCATAGCAAACGATACTGCTTTACTTTACATTTAATTAAATGCTGGGATATACTGTGCGCATAGCAGTTTTTGCGCCTACTCTGTATTTATATAAAAATAAAACTTCAACTTGTTTCTACCGCATCTTTTTCGCAGGAACCTTCTACTTCTTAAAAGAAAACATGTTTTGCTCATGTTTTATCCTAAGGCAGAATTTTTTTAAAGATATTTCTTAAAACGGCCCTATTTGTGCCTGTAATCCCTGCTTCGTACGTGGTCTTTGCGTGCAGCCCTTGGGTGGTAGATTTGGGTTCATATGTATTATATTTTCATTACCTACTGATATCTTGCATCCAGTTTGGCACTTTGTAATAAGCTGTAGTATATCAGCGTGTACACCTGGAGCGCCTCCAGTGACATTAGAGACATGTAAACTTCCTCTTAAGACTGAAAAAACGGCTATTTTCTTGGGGGTGGGATTTCTGTGTTAAAGCACCACGTGAATACAAACTGACTGCCAAAAACCAGACGCTATTTTGTTCACATCTGGAAGATGTAATAAAGTGATATATCTGTCCACAATGGGAGCTGTAGGACTGCTTCTGCAGGGCATTTTTACTTGTTGTTGTTCTTGATATTGGGGCATTTATGATTGTAACATTCACATAAAAAAGAAATCGATAAATATTTTTAAGGCTGCATATTTTTTGTTTATCTTCACTTTCGTGACCATGTTGTCATCGTGAGCACAGTAATAGTGTGTATGTCAGTTGCTTTGTACTAATTGTGTAAGTAATTGATATTAATTTTCAATTAATAAAATGCAGGGAACTTAGTAGCAAGCTCGTAGAGACTTGTATGAGTCAAATTTAATGGGACTACACCTTTGTCACAGAATGGAAATAGCTGGCAGTTCATTCCTCCTGCGGGTTTTACTCTGGGTCTAAAAATACAGTGTCAGTCTGCTTGGTCTGCCAGCTTCGGTCTGTGTGTTTGGGTCGTTGTCATGGAAACCTTCTCACGTTTCAGTTTTACTCATACTCAGGTATTTAAATGGCACGCCATATGTTTATAACTTGATTTATGACTTGGTGGGTACTATGAGTGTAGAATCGAAATCCAGTAGACAAGGACTTCTAGATGATTTTCAGTTAAATTGACAAAATGAAGGGCGCTGCTGATTTCTAATTGCACAAAGTAAGAAAATTACATATTTATTTAGATATTACATAGTAATAATGGTTGTGACTCATCTGCACTTCAGGGAGCTACTAAAATTATTGTTACATCACATATGTTCATTTTGGAAAACTGTGCTCAGTGTTCTCTGATTGACATCACTCGATTGGGGGGGGGGGGGGAAACATTGGAGACCAATCTGATTGGGGGTTGATGAGAGCTGACGCCACCCCTCTCAGCGGCTCTACCACTGCCACTACAGTTATTTCAGTCCTACTCTATTGCAATTCAGTAGCCTACCTGGAGTGTGGCACTGTAACCAGCAGGGGGAGGTAGTTTATCAAACTGATTCTATGCATATGGGTTTATTCTAAAACACATTCTGATTAAATGAAAAGAGTGGCATGACTGTCTGAGAGAACTGGGTCTGTGCATTGTGTTTAGTCTGAAAACAACAGAGGTGGAAATTTCAGGTTTGTTTCAACCAACCAGTCGAGTACTCTGTAACTGTGACTCTTTATGCGCAACTGGTTGGTTGAAACTAAATCACGGTCAGGATTTGTACTTTCTGGACCTGAAATTTCCACCTCTGGAAAACAATGTTACAAAGCAGTGTCTGCAAACAGACATCGGTGAGCTGTCTGAATGCCATGCATGTCCGCTTTGGTAGTGCCATTAATCCAGACCGGATTTGGATGCTCCGCCCAAGGTGCCATTGTTCTCTCTTTACCAGGATAGGTGTGCAGTTCCTCTTTTTTATGTGCTGTACAATGTGATGATTTACCGACCCTGGTCCCAGGGCACGGTACTGAGCACACACATGTTTACGCATCCAGCCCATGCTCACGTGTACAGTACCATGCATGTTCACGTGTACCATGCATGTTCCCTTGTATGACCCATCTAGTAGGGAACATTAGGGTTTCCCCCTTCTCTGCCCCAGATCAGCGTGCTGTACTTGCAAGAGTGCGTGTCTGCTGCCACCAGGAGGCCGTTAAAGTAAAACTGATGGCGGTTTAAGCTCTTTTTCTGTCGGCTTCCTCTCTGAGAAAAGTGACACAGGATAGGAAGCGCTGGATAGTCCAGCAGGCCAATTTGGACAAGCCATAGAAGGCTCAGGCAGAGCATTAGCAAGTGAAGTTTTTCACCTTCCCAGCACAAATAGCCAACGTGACATTATAAATAGCAGGCCTATTCCCAAGTTTGGATGTTAATAGCTGCTTGATGAAGGATCCTTAGTCCTAATGCTGGCCGGTCTCAGTGTGGGCTGGTCATTAACTTTAAGAGCTCCACTGGGCTTATTTACGCCACTTTAACATCACTCAGTTTAGAAAGAGTAACTGGTTTAAAGAAAGAGGGAAAACCTTGAACTGTCTATGTCTAGGCAAGATCAGGACTCAGAATAACTGCTCTATATTTATTCTAAAAGGTGTACGATATGTCCTCTAGCTTGACTTCTTAGTTAAGCCACGCAGGCCAGTGTTCTGGGGATCAACCACCATAAAGAAGCACTTTAAAAAGTTAAACCCTTGTTGTCCTTAACAAACTGTTCACCAGAGGTTTGCTATCCACACGCTGTGTGCTTGACACCTGGGGAACATTTCAAGTTCCTCACATGTGAATGCATTTAGGTCAGCATACAATCAGGCCCCTATGGCAAGTAGAGATGTGAAGAGGCACTCTGCTCTTAACTGGAACACAAGAACTTCATGGCACCTCCTACCCTGTAGCGCACAGTCTGGGAGAACACATCTAATTGTCACTTATTTTCCATTTGCCTATTTTTTGGGATGTTTATATATATATATATACAATATATATACAATATATATGTCTGTGTGTATGTATTTTCCAATAACAGCATGAGTCACAGTCATGGGGGGGGGGGTGGACTGGAGTAAACGATTAAACAAATACAGCCGTCACTCCAGGACACTTCAGATTATTACTTAGTTCGTAAAAGAATATTGCTATAATACTATATTAGTTATGTTGCACTTCAAGTTTAGAAATGAATATTAAATCAGGAGGAAGGTGATAGACTCCATATGCCGTGCAGGTAAATGCTTTTATACTCAGGAGAGTGTGCCTGGATCGGGTGAAGAGCTTAGAACTGGCTGAATTTAGTGTGTGAAAACGGTGACGAGGGACTGTGATGCTGGTTCTCCTGCGATGGGGTGTCTCCAGCTGCGATGGGGTGTCTCCAGCTGCGATTGGGCACCGTGTCTTCTCACGCGCATGTGCACCGCACATCACAGGACTCAGCAGTCCTACATGATTCTTTATTCTGTGATGTGGAGGAGAGAAATGAAAAGGGCTGTTCATTTTCAGAATTCTCCATTTTTAACCGTTGACTAACCTACATAAATCTTTGCCACGCTGGTAACTCCCTGACCCGAGACTGACACATGCTGAGCCTGTTGTAAATCATTGTTACTGCTGCGGTTTACACCTTTATCGTGATATTAAGGAAAGGGACATTTGTTCTTAAATCTTAAGGACAGAAGTTTAGCTGTAGCACGCTCTTCAGATAAATTTTAAAGATGAATGAATCGCAGATGTTCATTAGACAGGAATTCTTCACAGGGGTCTTTGTTAAAAACCCGGTTCCAGAGGCGTGCCTGACCTTCAGCCTCCTGTAGCCATCGAATGTAGGCCTTTGGTGAGCAGCTTTAATGGTGGCTGTAGCTCGTTTGCGTGTTTCAGCTCGGAGGCAGATACGCAGCTCTGCTGGCCACTGAGACGTGCTGCTTGCGGACACTTGCAGTGCCTGTCTGAGGTAACAGAATCGTCACCGTGCAGCACAGTGAGTCATTCTGCCGGGACTCCAGCGCAGGCTCCTGGTCCCCTGTGGAATGCTGGAGACCTGCTGAGTTTCTCATTGAAACACCAGACTTCCGAGCAGGTCTTCTGTAGCTTGTATGTACTTGTTAGCCTTACATGCAGCTTGGCCTTTACACTGAATGCGGAAGGAAAGTATGGGGTTTACACTAAATGAAAGAGCAAATAACTTCCGGTTCAAATGTTTCATCTGTTTATCTATGTGTCTGTCCATCTGTCCTTTTTAACATCTGGCTTTTTAGTGGTGGTTGTTTTCTAGTTTTGTGACGTTGTTCCCATTGTGACCTCTGGAACACCCATTCCAGGTTATACCCACAGCATTGACATCGCACTTCTTTCGGCTGAAACATTATTTTTTTTCTTCTTACTTTAAGTTTTATTTGTGTCCATACTCACCGCAACTAAAAGGCAGGAAATCACTCAATCACAAATGTGATGGTTTGAAGTAAAATGACTGTATAACTTCCATTCCTGTTAGTAGCACTGACTGTGATGGCCTCATCCAAAAGAACCCACTGGACCCCAACTAGTGACTCAGCGATTCTTCTGCTTTCAGTCCATTTTATGAATGAATGTGAGACACAGGGAGACAAAACCCATTTTGTATTTGAGTTCCAGGGGTCCTGCATGTGGTCCTGTTTGAAGCTCATTCTTCCCATTACAGCGACTGTAGAACACCATAACGAGCAGCCACAGGATCCGTACTATGAAGTGTGAAATGCATTTTAGTGGTGTTTTTAGGAACAAATGCGGTCAGTGCAATGGGAATACAATATAATTTACATTATTGAGAATTAAGATGTTATCTGATAAGTGGTCCAAAGTGGAGGAAGTAACAACAATAGCTGATATGAGACCCTAAGCTTTGTGATGATGTTAGTGCACCGAGCCTTCGTCTGCTTTCATACGGCCTTCCTCAGCCAATCGCTTCTTACATCCCCTTTGGTTCGTCAGCTGCTGTGGTCAACGTGGCTCGACAGGTTTCGCTGATTTTCATTTCTCAGTTCCATCAGCCAGATGTGTTTCTCAGGTAAGACAAAGACAGATCCCTGGCTGCCATTGCTGCATCCTGGATGGTGACGCACGTTGGGCTTTTGAGGACGTTTTGAGCCCCAGGGCCCATTAACAAAAGGGTTTATTGAAATCTTGTTGTCTTCTGGAACAGATGATGATAGATTTCCTCTATTCCCGGGTTTAACAACCTGTCTTTCCTGTAATAATTAGGCTATTATTTTTAGTTTCTGGATTTTGTGAATTTCCAACTGCGTGAGGTCCTCAGGCTCTTTGTCCTAAGATGTACCTAAGAGGTAGTGCACAATAAATGATAATATAAATGAATAATTAGTGTCATATAAGGAATAAGGAAATTGAGTTGCATAGAGAAGCTATACTGTTTTTCTATGGATCTTTATTGGTCCTGTATATTGGCAGCCGGAGGTGTGTTGATGTTCTGAAGAAAAGTCAACTATAACTGCACAAAAACACAGGAGTCTGGCTCTTTTTTAGGAACTGTTTATTGGTTGGTGAGGACATACTTCCTCCGGCTGCCCTGTTTGCATTTGTTACATCCCCCACTGGCTACGATGCCACCTTAGGCCAGCTTATAGTGTGTCCACTGCTGGTACAACAAGCCACAGTGAGGGACATTTAGCCGGAGAAGGGCGTCCGTCACAGCCCAGAGCGGGCCTGGCTGGGGCCTGGGGGCAGGCTGAGATTGAACTGTAGCTTTTAGGTGCTGTTTAGCAGCAAAAGGGGCAAAAATAGCGGCAGAAGAGAGAGACGCAAAGCAGAAGAGAGAGAGCGCAGGAAGAGAGAGAGAGAGAGAGAGAGTGAAATTATAGGCTGAGCAGGACCAGAAGCTGCTTCTTCAGTACACCACATGACTTCATGGTTGTGCTGTTTCACAAGCAGCGACAACTTAGATGCTAAACAAGCAGGACGCTGAGAAGAGAGAAAGAAGCACTTTTAGGAAGTGAATGTGTCACTGCGTACGGAGGACAGGATGTCTTCTCAGCAGAGATACAGGAGCCCTTCCGCCAACAGTCTGGGGCGAGACAAAGGTCCCTTGGATGAAGGATATTATCAGATGATGCTGAAGGCGACAGATGAGAGGAAAGGTACCCTTGCAATATAATTTTATGGTTCATTAAAGCTATAAAAGTGGCTGACTTTGACTTTACAGCTGTGTGATTTTATGTGATTAAGCTTTATCCGGTACAGTGACCATCTATGCGTATGTTACTGTGCATATTACTTCTTTTTTTTCACCTAGTTTTTGTCTGAAAAGAGTTTTTTCTTTATGTTCAAATTATTTGTGCAACCATTTTGTTACCACACACAGCTGTTCATTGAGGCTAATAGAGAGGAAAGCCCTCAAATATGACTCAAATGTTCCCTATTGGCTACCTGCTGTGCTGATAGAATGCATCACAGCCAATCAAAACTTTGCATCATCAGGGCTGTAACATATGGATGAATTTGATACTGAATTGTATCGGTTTATTTGTATACATGCACATAATGAGAATGTATTTCAGTATATGTCTAAAACTGTGTCTAACTTTTAACTCTTTAAAAATACATTTAAAAAAAGAAAGGAAGAAATATATTAACCGTTTCTTTTCTCAGTAAAAATGTGCTTGATGGGCAAAATGGCCCCCTCTAATTTGTAAATGTCTTATGTTCTTTATTTTCTGAATATAAATTATTGCAAAAAGAAAACATAGTGCAGAAATCAGGGATTATCAACCTTAACTTGCATGATAAGTAAATGGTTGGAAGTTGAAGGACATGTAATGAAATCCAGCATGTGTGACCCCACTTTTGGTGTTATCTGCAGATAGTTACTCTGGGAGAGGGCCCCCTTTCTCCCGTGGTGTTCTGTTCTAAATTAGACTGGTACAGTAGTTAAAAAAGACCTGTGGCTCAGTTTTTACCATTGATTTATGTTGCTGGCTGGTGTTTCAAGTCGAGATGTTTGCTTTTGTGGTTTAAGTGGTCATTGCTGTATGCTGTGTAAATCAGATTTCTTTAGAGTGAAATTAAAATTTAAGCCAATGGAACTTTGATTTATTATTGTTTTATTGCTCAACTGTTTTTCTCACAAAGAATTCTATCTATTTATACAGCTGGATATTATACTGGATCATTTCTGGTTAAACACCATTGCCGAGTCTAAGGGGAGGAGATTTTCTCAGATTTTCCTTGCGCCCACCCAAGAAGTATTCAGCACAAAAACCTTTTTTTATTGACATTCTGATTGGTCAGTTTGAGCATGTAAGGCATTATACTGTAAATTTATGCTTTTCCATGAATGAGAAAGCTGACCAATCGAAATCTCAGATTGCTCCCCTTCCCCCAATCATGCCAGCCTTGTACCACATGCAAAGCCCCACTCCCAGGCCAACGAGTGGTATGTTCAGTCTGTGCTCCTGATGGCACATTAACTCTGCTGTATATATTGCCCTGGTTCTTTCCATATTTGTGTCATATGATATAGGTGACATAGGCGGCCGCCTAGGGTATTAACTTCTGAGGGGGCTCAGCCTTGCCAGTCAATTAATTTTGCCTCAGCCAGGGGGCGCCAGTGTTGATGCTCGCCTGGGCGCCCCATTGGCAAGCACTGGAATTGTTTGTCCCTCTCCTGTGGATCGTGTGACTGCCCCATTTCAATGTTATGGGGCACTGAGAAAGCTGTTTCAGTGAAGTTGCATACATTTTCTTCAATTTTGAGGATGTGGAGCAAAATTGTCTTGGAGCGTATTTATACTTATAGCTCCAGGATGATGCAGCCTTTACTGTCTTTGCTCACTCTTGATATATTTCATATTGGGGAAAAAACAGCATAATTCCAAGATCATGTTGATTTTGAAAGCAAAATCATGCTTTATGTCTAATGGGACAATTTATTCAGTTTAGCCTTATCCTGAAAAATACTAATTAAATCACTTGAAATATTGATGAAATTTATCCCCATTATTATGATTTTGTTATGGTGGCCTTGAGCAGGCATATGCAGTCTTCTGAGGCACATGCTTGTATCTCTCTGGCTGACTTGATGTTTCAGACAACCTATTGTGATGCTGGGGCTGGTGGGTCTGAGAGGGCTCACCAAGAATCAGTCACCAGCTCACACTTTGCACAAATGATAAAACACGAGTAACGCAAGCGGTGCAGGGGTGACCCCTAAAACTCCTACGGTCTTGGGCTGGCACTGCAATGCGAGTGTGTGCATGCAGTCGTGCATGTGTGTGTGTGTTTGTGTTTGCACAGGTTGTGGGGTAACTTAAACCTGTGTGCTTCATAGAAATACTACTATTTGGAGTTTTAACAGGTTTAGCTGGTCACTGGATCATCGTGTGCTGTTAGTAAACCAGGGGCTGCTGAAGGGCACCAGTGCCTTTGGCTGAGGCTGCTACCTGCCATAACCATTGTGATGTAATTGCTTCATTCTTGTTGTAAGTGTGTTCAGGTAAGAATGCATAGCGTTAAGGATATGACAGCTGATTTAAGTCGTTTTTTTCTTTATTTACCATTTTCATTTCTGCCCTAAATGGTCACAGGCATTACAACATCTGAGATGGCGATGATATACATTCAGAGAGATTTTTACTTCAGTCAACAGCATCTGTTTTTTTTATTTTTGCTCTGCCGCTTCATGTACTGTATGTCCTATTTAGCCAATTTGTCTGTCTGCATATAGATTATGTCCTTCTTCTTCGCTGTTCCAAAACTGGGCATGGCACAGAGGAGAATGGTATATTTCTCGCTGACCATGCTGTCCTTCCTTGTGTTTCCCGCAGATGAGCGAGACAGGGTACAGAAGAAGACCTTCACAAAATGGGTGAACAAGCACTTGATGAAGGTAGAGTCACATCCCCTACTTCAGCTAACACCCCCCAGTTCAACATGTTATTGTTCAGTCTCTCTCGATTACCTGCTTTATCCAACGGAGCTCATGTCATCGCATGTCCCTTTACCCCACGGTGGACAGCTCCCACGTCATACCAAAGACCCTTAGCTGTGTGTCTTTATATGGCTCCAGTCACACACCTGTTGCTGATCACTGATTACATACGCTTGTCTTCCTCAGCAGTGTGTTACAGTCATGCAGCCTCAGAAAATTACCTCTCAAAGATCTTCATATTTAAAAGAGAAGGATTAAGTACGTGGCAAAATAGAGATTAACAACCCATAAGGATAAAGTGGGGCTGACATACCTGAAAGTGTTTGATATATCAACAGAATTCTGTTACTGGATAATACATGTTTTTTATTACAGCATTATGCTGACTGAATCACTCTGATCACATGCCTTTTGTTTTCTATACAGAAGGGCAGTTCACTTGTTCTTGATTTGTAACTTTATTATCTCATTCTGTTTGCCAGTATAAGGTTTTCCTGGCCGCATTACAATGGGCTCCTCGGTCTGGGTACTGAAGGGTCCCTTTCAGTGTTGCTTGACAGCTTTCCTGTCATAAACTTTCTGAAACCTAAATGCCTTTTTTACTTTACATTTTGCATTGTAAACCACACTTTTAGGACCCCCCCCCTCATCCATCTTTGTCAGCTGAGCTATTTGGCAGCGGGCTTAGTGTTTTCTGAGCATAGTGCTTTCTGTAATCAATGAGGGTCACCTCCTACTAATGGAGAGTTCAGTGAGACTTGTCATTCTACTATGATATTGGCCAGACATTTGAAAAGCATAGCCAATTCACTGCATAGCCAATGCACTGAACCCAATTCACTTGTTATAGCTATTATAGTTTTGGCTGGCTGTTTGCTGGGGTAGGAATATACAGTATATAAAATAAACTTAATTTAACGTTTGCTTGTTTGCACTGTTAGATGTGTTACAGTGCATCTCTGCCTGATAATGTTAAGATTATGCATATTAATTTGGAAAAACAAAATGTAAGACATTAAATTGGGGATGAAATAATACTAGCCACGTTTAGGTTTGCAATAAACTAAAAGTTTGCACAAGCAGTTTTTTTCCCAAATCAGTTTTTTTTTTTTTCCTTAAAGCATGTTGCCCGTCTTTTGCTGGTGAAAAATATGGACGGATGGATTTTTTCCTGGCATGCAGCACGAAGAGCCGCCAGGCAGGCTATGGAACGCAGTGGCGAGCGCAAAGCCACTTTCACCGACAGAGAGGCACTTTCCCTTGACGATTATGGGTTTCATTTGGACTTTCAAAGAGACTAACAATTCCAAAAACCTTTGAAAGGGGAAAAATATATTTGTGGAACCATAAATATATACAGTCGTAAGACTGAAGATTAAGAGTGAATGTTTTCCGATTCTTAAATGCAACAGTATGGTAGAAGCTGTTTCTCAAAATAAACAAGCCCAAAGCCAGGGTAGAGTTTGTGAAAGCTCACAGGATTCTGCAAGACCATGGCAGTCCACGTTCTTCAGACATTTGGGTTTAAGTGTGGCATTTAGAGTGAAAATGTCCCATACGACTCATAATCCAGCACATCACCCGAGCAACACCATCCCTGCAGCCAAGCACAGCTTCAAAGGGAAAGCACAAGCGAAAATTCCTGTCCGGTGTGCTGAGCGCTTACAGCTGGGGGAAGAAGCGTACCTTTCAGCAGCAGGACAGTAACAGAAGGTCAAGAAGGTTTTTTTTTTTACATGGCCTACATACTGCCCCCTACTGGCCTGAATGCTGTCTGTTCGCTGACTGTCCACAAACTACCCCAAGCAGCGTGAAGTTGGGCAAATTTATAAAGAAGCTTTGAAAAGGTCAGACTTACATAGTCTGTACTTTCCTCAGGCAGGGATTTCAGATTTTTTTTATTTACTTACTTACGTACAAATGAAAGGAAGCCATTCAGCCCATCACACTCGTTTGGAGAGAATTTAACTAATAGCTCAAAGTTGTTAAAATCTTATCTAACTCTAACTTAAAGGGTTTAAGCTTGCACTACTATTACATACTCTAACTACACGCTGTGTAAAGAAGTGCTTCCTCAAATTCATTTTAATATATAAAATTTAAAATATATAATTTCCACTTATGGCCAGTTGTAGTATTTATACCATTCAATTTATCTGCAGCAAACATTTTCCCTATGTGGTTTGCAAAATACTTCTCTTACAATTTACTTACAATTTATAAGTAACATGTATCTTAATTAATATTTTCTGACTGCTAAATAGCCGTTTAATTGTAAATGATTTTTATAGATTACCTTCCGAGTTTCTGGCAGTGTCCCTGTGTAGTATTTTTATTGTCGGCAGTGTTTCCAGTCCTGTCGTGGTACTGCATGTGTTCCAGCCTTTTCCTTGACTGAGCACAAACCACTGAATGGCAGCTCTGTGAGTCATGACTTTAATTAGCCTATGGTCCTATGTACCATAGCCCCTCATTGGTGGTTTATTGTACTTTTAATTAAAATGTTTTTAAAAAATATATTTAGGTTGTTTGAGAGGGTGTTCCACAGCAAACTTTTGCAAAACATGGTATCTACATTTGATGCTGTAGAATTGTAAGACGTGTCTGCTTTACACAATAGCAAGCAGCACCATCATATTCTACTCAGTCCTGCCTACTCTCATTTTTATATCCAATCAGAAAGCAGTGTATTTGAGCTCAAAAGTAAACGCCCATATTTTGCTATGAAGTGCTTCCGTCTTGCAGGGGGGCTGGGGGCTAACCCAGGCAGCAGAGGGCTCTGGGTTACAGTCCACAGCAGACCGGACAGCTGTGCTCCTTTAAATTTGACCTCCTTTATATATCACCTCCTTGTTTTTGTTATTTTTCTCTAGGCAAGAAGCCAGGAAGCCACTTTTGTCACTGTGCTGCCGAATTAAAATGAGAAAAATGCTTTGTCTTATTTATAGTGTTAAGTTACTCTTATTGAATATTATATTTTTAATCTTTAATTTTTAAGTCTTAAGAATCCAAGTGTGATTTTTTTGGGTTATACTCTTAGCTGTTTATAGTCTAGTTAACCTCTTGCTTCACTGAGATGCAATTTGAAGCTGTTTTGCATGCAAACTAAATTGATACGATTTTCTAAATACCATACCCTTAATATTAGTTACTCACAGAAAAGGTATAAATTATGTGTTCTGTAGTATTAATTTTCCAATGAATACGACTTTTGTAGTTAAACCCGTTTGTTTTCTTTTATTCCTCTCTCAATTTTCACAGCATCTTTGAGGACAGTTAGAGGTGAAAGATCAAGGCAGGGTGGCGTCCTCCCTGGCAGAGGGTGGAGGGCTAGTACAGAGCCAGCCAAATCCATTCAGTGAGAGCATAAACACTTACTCTGGTAACTGCAGCTTTAGTGTAAACATGACTTGATGAGGGACTTTTTTTTACTGCCAGCTTCACTTTCAACTTTGTCAGAAGGTCATTTTATCCTGCCTATACAAGTGCCATCCTTCAGCGGTGTACATTCATTACTGAGCTACCCTTATGATGATTTGCTGCAGTTTGTTTTCGTGAGAAAGTAAGGTCCCCACATCTGGGCTTGGTTTTTCTGCTCCAGATTTAAGCACCAGATTCCTGGGCCCCAGAGCCAGACAGACGGTAGCACATCTGGGCTACAGACACCAAGGCTCTTCAGTCTTGGAGGAATGGGCAGGAATTTTTAACTAGCTGAATTGCTTCTACCACATAAATCTTAGGCTTATGACCAAGCCAGACAAATATGTGTTCTTAACCTCCCCCTTGGACAATATCGGACTGAGTACAATTTGACTGATGAGTTTTTTTGTTATGTTTGAGTAAATATGTCATAAGCCCGATTGTCCAGTCAGGCAGTAAACACTAGTTATGGTATAAAAATCATCATAATGAACAAAACAGACGTATTGAGTCTCTGGGATACAAGCTGAAAAATCAATGAGGTGGTTTAATTAAACCGTCCCTTCATGGTCATGGACATGCCTGGTTCAGATCCAGGAGACCGACTGTAATACCCTTGAGAAAGGAAGGTAATCTGACCTGCATCAGTATAAATGTAAAAATATACAGCTGTAGAAATAGGAAAGAACTTGCAAGTGACTTTGGATTGAAGTATCAGCTAATAAATTAGATTGTAATAGTGCCCTCTTGTTATAGTGTGCTTTGAGAGTTTGGAGCTATAAACCAAACTCTTGTCTGGTGGAAGCAACATAATCTCTCCTAAATCTACCCGAGTGGTGCTGGCAGTGGGTAACATTCAGTGACAGATTTATCTTTCCATTGGAGTCAATAGGGAAGCAGAACTTTGTTTCATTCCCTTTCAATCCTGCTTTATTCCTGCCCAGTCACTGTGCAGTCACTTGTAGCACAGGTCCCTGTGGGGCTCTCACAATGAAAACATGCTGAAAGGTAGAGGAGCAAGTATTTTACAAAAGTAAGGCCCTGCTCCTTTCACTCAGTCATCCATCATCCTTTGAAGTCAACAGCTACACTCCTCTCCTGGGAGAAACTCTTGACTAATCAAAGTGCTTTTTGACAATGCAAGGCTGGCTGCCCATTATCTTTGAGTCGGCTTCTATACCCACTGAAGTGCAACCTTTGAATTAGGCACTAATGCTGCATACAGAATCACCCATGGTACTTTAAGTGCTCCACGTCTAAAGTGTCGTTTTTTTTTTCTTCTCACTCTCTCTGTCTTTATCTTGCATGCTGCATATTGTGTGTGTTCAGTAAGGTTATCTGGAGGATTCATTCAGCACACAGAGGCCAGTGATTCTGAGGCCTTGCAGAGAAGTGCAGCCCTATTTTTTAAGGGATGTCTCTCTTGTCTGGAACCTCCTGGATCGGGTCCCTGTATTTGGCTGGGCACTGTGCCCTCGCATTTGGAGCTAGTATGAAGGCATTTGAGCACGAGCAGTGAAAACAGATGCTATCAGACCTTGGGCCACACTGCTAATGTGTGGACATTTAACATAAATACAGTGGTACCTCAGTTATCGAACTTTGACTCCAGATCGAATCCTAAAAAGTTCGAATTCTGATAAAATTTTTTTCATAATAAATAATGGAAAACCAAATAATTGGTTCCCGCTCCCCCGAAATTACACCTAAATATATATATTTTTTCAGCATTTAAACACTTGTTAACCTCGTGTGGGATCCCCATGTGATCAGCTGTTTCTGGTTGTTGTCATTAGTCCTCTGAATTAAGTCCGTGTTTCAGTTTGTTTCCCTAGCCATTGGGTGCGTTCGACTTGCTTACAGCGCTGGCTCAAAGCAACGATTTCTGATTCTGACGCAATGTATTACAGTTAGATGCATTGCAACCTCTCACCCGGCTGCACAAACTGGAACCGCCTCCGTGATGACAGACCTTTGCCCTTATTGGCTGAAGAGTTTAGATACACGCATGACGTTTGTATCCCAGGCAGTTCCGATGCGTAATCTGCTATTTCTCCCAAATATCACGTATAGCAGTGAGAACTGGTTTTCAGTTAATTTATCTGGCAAAATAAAGTTTAAATAAATGACATAAATGCTCTAATAGTACACATAAGTTAGTGATTTATTTATTGTTAATTACTGTATTGTTGCGCTGCTTTATTTGGTTAATTGTCCAGTCTATGAAGAAGGCCTTGCAGTATGACTCATTTCCTGGCGTGTACAATTTATATTAGGTCAGCGTTCACGTTTCGACTTCTGATATTCAGATCGAGTCCTAGGTCAAAGTGGTCTGTTCGACTTTCAAGAAATTCGAGTTCTAGTGAATTTGAGAACTGAGGTACCACTGTATAATAATCTTTCACAACTACTCTATTTTTTTTTTTCATTAAAACACATGGTATATACAGGTATAAATATACTTATGACTCTAGGATGATGCAACCTTTACTCTCTTTGCTCACCATTAATATATTTCCTTTGAATATTTTACATTTGAAAAAACTAGCATAATTCCAAGATCATGTGGTTTTTGAAAGCAAAATCATGCTTTATGTTTAATGGGACAATTTATTCAGTTTAGCCTTATCCTGGAAAATACTAATTAAATCACTTGAAATATTGATTAAATTTATCCCCATTATTTGTGATTGTGTTATGGTGGCTTGAGCAGGCATATGCAGTCTTCTGACTTGGTGCCAGGCAACCAGTAAACTGATGTTGATTAAGTGACCAGAGGTATCTCAGTTTAACAAACTTTCATTACATCCAGCCACCTTTTTTGTTCAGGGATTTGTGGGGGGGGCATATTCACACACTGCAGGCAATTTAAAGTCATCAGTTAAGGCCTTCTGGGGAGAACAAGCCAGCTGCCACCAACAGAGCAGAGGTGGAATTTGTTGTGCTGCCCACTAAGCCACCATGTATTATGAAATGTGTTATTAAAGCTAGTTAAGCTAGTAAAATCAGACCTTTGGTAAGCTAGTAAAATCAGCCCTCTGGTAAACCAGTTACTGTACCTCTGAACCTACACCTGCTAGATGCCTGTGTCCCCAGTAGTAAAGGACAAATTGCTTCTATGGACTATAAAGCTCTGTTTACAATGGGAACCAGTAAAAAGGAATATAAGAACGGAAACTAATGCAGTGTCGTCCATTTTCAGTGTATTTTTTATTATATCATAAGAGCATCTGTCTGGAGCCTCTTCTTGAAAATACAAGGCATGGGGCACTCTGATTGAATGCCTGTCCATTGCAGGCTACAAGGCATGGGACACTCTGATTGGATGCCTGTCTACTGCAGGGAACAAGGCATGGGACACCCTAATTGGATGCTTGTCCCTTGCAAGGCACATGGCGGGAGACACCCTGATGGGATGTCTGTCCATTGCAGGGCACAATCTCACATACCAACGTACATTAAGCACAATTTAAGACCAAGTCACACAACTGCTGTTTTCAGACTGCGGGAGGAATGGGGACAAAGTCAGGGATGGGATCCAAAGCCCCAGTTCTGGAGGTTGTCATGCTGTCCAACCCATGCTGCTACATTCATATTTATCTGATTTTTTTTTTCATTTATTTTTTTTAAACATCTGCTTTCTTATTGATTTTCTCATTCTTTTGTTTCACTTCCACTCCATGTGTAACATCCATTTTCTGTTTTTCTCTTTGCATATACCTCTGTCTCTTCATCTTTCTTCCATTCTCTCATTCATTTCTTCTCCCTGAAGCACTGGAGAGCTGAGGTAGGTGACCTCTGTGTGCAGGGCTGCACAGAACGCTGAATAGCTCGCATTCTCATCTGCATGCCCTCCGCTGTCCACTGTGGGTTCTGTACGGGCCCCTCCAGTGCCTCATCTCTGTCTCTCTTTGCCTGCTACCTCAGGTGCTCAAATGTCCCTTTAACTAAGTTCCATTTGACCGACTAAGAAAAACAAACCATTATACAAATATGCTATGTTTCAGTGGTTTAATTCATAAGAAGCATTGAGGCATTATGGGAAAGAATTGGTCACAAGCCACTCAGTGTCCAGCAGGACTGTGATTTTTCAGTCTTGATGTAACACGGTTGTATCCTCAATGCTACTGAATAGAATTCTAGGCTTCGTGTGCCTTGTTATTTTCTGTTCAATTGCTAACCTTGATCAGAAATTGAATGTTTCACTTCTCTCTAGAGAGAGAGAGTTTTGTACTTTTAAGATCATACTACAATGAATTTCTTTTAAGTGTTTTGAGTGGCATATGTGCTTTTGAAAATCATGAAGTGAAAATGGAGCCTCTGTTGTGTTCAGACTGACGTGGCCTTTCTGTAGTTTTTTCTGAGTCAAGGCGTCCCTACAGAGTGTACACTGCTGGTTTTGAATATGATTTTCAGGCAAAGACAGAAACCACTCTTTCTCTCTATGATAACACAACCATTTGCTTTACTTGCAGCACTGGTATTGTCTTTAACAGAAGAATTTACAGTGGACCCAAAAGTCTGTGTTAAGTGCAGATGACGTCCCACTGGTTATAAATCCTTCCATAAGAACCAGAGGTTACAGGGGCTGCCTGTGCAGGCAGCACGTTCAGCTCATATGTCTTTGTCAGCCCTGAATTCCTATTTTAGCTACCATGCTCAAAACTGTTTTTAGGTTCCTTAACTTCTTAACAATCCTTTGCTCCCTGTTCTAATAGCCACAGTTCAATAACCGCATACTTTGCAAGTATGGCCATGTACAGCCAGTGAATCATTTCACGAGCGTTTGGCTTGACTGAGGACAGTCTGATCCTGCCACTGCCCCCCAGCAGCAGCGTTTATGCTCTCCCAGTCTCGGTGTCCTGCCATTGACTCTACAACATGATCACATCTAGAAACTGACGCAGGGTTCTTGTCTTTCTGCTTATTAGTCTTTCGTATTAATACATGCTAAACAAGCTTATATGGCTGCAGTTTATGCATTAATTTGCAGTGTGCACCCGTAACACGTTGTTTAAGTCGGCATCAGTGGTGATACAAGCCCCATGACCATCTCCTTCCCTTATAGGCTCAGCGGCATATTTCTGACCTGTACGAAGACCTCCGAGATGGACACAACCTCATCTCCCTGCTGGAGGTGCTGTCTGGGGAGACGCTGGTGAGCGGAGCCCCGGGGGCTGCGGCAGGACAAGCCCCAGCTCCCTCCCTGGCCTCCC
>JAABNY020000046.1:18120054-18148219 GCA_015164015.2 Brevimyrus niger
TGGGGCAGTGTACTTCTAGATGTTATCCTCAGGGGTGGATTATCTGGGGACATCAGCAGGGCTGGCTCCAGCTAAAGGCAGAATAGACGGTTAACTGGGCCCCCTGAACTGCGGAAGAGGTGAAATGATCGTCAGTTTTCTTAGTTGGGAGGCATGTAAAGCTTTGCCTAGGCCCCCGGAAAAGATAAAGTCGATCCTGGACATCAGCATGGACGGTGTTGCGTCTCCCCTGAGGCGGGGTAGGGCTCTGATGTTTGCTAAGGCCCTGGGCTTAGCCTGGGATAGCCAGTGCATTCATCCATGGTTATACTAGGGTGTGTTATCCTGCACTGCAGTCTCACATGTTCTGGAATGTGAATAAACTTTTTAACTTTCTTGTCTCTCATGATTAATAGTAGAGTTCCCCCTTTGAAAACGGAACAAATGTTTTACGTTCTGTTACTTATTTTATTATTTGGCTTGGTTACTTTTTTTTTCTCTCTGTGCCACACCCTATGGTGTTTTCGACAAGCGTTTTTTTATTGGGCTTGAAACGGGGCCAGTTCACAGTACCTGTGTCTTTGTGCCATTTTATCTGCATTTTTATAACGCATCTGAGAGTTTGTTAAATCTGAAGAGCTACAGGAACTTTCTGGGCATTTTAAGAATTTTTTTCCCAGCAGCTTCTCCTGGAATCAGCCCTTTACCACATTCCTGCTAGGAGACACGTCGGTGGTCAGCAGGCCTCCTCCTGCCATGAGCTGCCGATGTCTGCAGGCTTACAGAGAGAACAGACAGTTAGATGATTCTTATAACTTGCAAAATAACCCTGTTGGACTTTGAATAGTTGAATTTATTTATAACGGACGGCATTATGCAGATGTGGTCACTTGTGATCTGAATAAACTTGATGATGTACTCGTTGTGCACACTGACCTCCCTGAGGCTTCGTATCCGCTGTCCAACACCCTCTGACTCTGTGTCCCTAGACCCCAGCTCATCGATATGAACAAGGTGTACCAGCAGACCAACGTGGAGAACCTGGAGCAGGCTTTCAGCGTAGCTGAGAAAGAACTAGGGGTCACACGTCTGCTGGACCCGGAGGGTGAGGGTGCTGACAAATCTGGGTGGAAACAAGCCAAAAGAGTAGACACACACAATCCATTCAGGACTGAGGCCGCCAAGGTCACAGCCTCAGCTGAAAAATTGTTCATGGCCTTCATGTTAAATGAAGCCACCTTACCTGTCTCTCTACATTTGTTTACCAGGAGCATTCAGCAATTGCCCATTCATAGATCTCAGTCTCAGCCTGATTACAAGGAGCTGAAGGATATTTCTCCTGTTCATTTCCGCAGATGTGGACGTGCCACACCCCGATGAGAAGTCGATCATCACCTACGTCTCCTCCCTGTATGATGTCATGCCACGCGTGCCCGATGTCCAGGAAGGTGTCAGAGCCAATGTGAGCTTCCTTGTCTAATGTTTATCTGGAGCCAGCTTTGCAGAGCCCCTCCTTAGTGCTGATTTAGACTCTTTCATCTTGTGTTCCCTGGCACTGGAAGCGGCGTATGAAAAGGACGCACGCTTAACCCTAACACCCAACGTCTTCCACAGGAGCTGGAGCTGCTCTGGCAGGAGTACCATGACCTGGTGACCCTGCTGCTCCAGTGGATACGTCACCACATCGTTGTCTTTGAGGAGAAGAAGTTCCCTTCCAGCTATGAGGAAATTGATGTGAGTTTATAGGAGCATGTGATGGATTAAAGAAAATGTCAGAGTCCTTGGCCTGAGTCCTTTGTCAGAATATGACTAATCTTTACATGCATTAAAACAGCTACCTGATGAGCTATGATTGAATCTCTTTCAGTATCATTTTAGAATTAATTTCTGCTGCTGAATTAATTTCCGTGTTTGTTTCTCAGTAATATCCATATACTTCCTGGCATTTTCACTTATCGCCATATTCAGTATATACTCAATATATATTATATTTGAAAGTCTAATGTGGGCAAGGCACAGGGGAAAGGAATCTTGGAAAAGCCCAGAATTCCCCTTTAGGAACAACAGAGAATTATTCGTAAACAAACAGGAACTTGTTGTTTTGAAGGGATAAAAGACAAATGCTGCGCAGTGACGTTTAGGGTCAACATTAAAAAAAAGAAATCTGTTCAAAATGATCTGTTTACTTAATGATACTGAAGATGAAAAAAAATCAATGAATAAAATTGAATAGATTTTTTATTAACAATTCAGTCATATTTATTGTAACATAAAAACAGCAAACTGGCTAGTTACAGCAAACGGGCTAGCTGCACAAGCTGATGGTTTCTTCTGAAAGGTGACAAACAGCACGGACCCCACTGTAGCACACAGGCATGAACCACATTTCAGCATTATGGGGCTGACTAATTTAAGTCAATTATAATCTACTTGCTTTATTGTCGTTTCAGTAAAAACAAACTTAACCCTGTGTCTTTAATTAGACGCTGATATTTAATGGGAAAGCAGCCCCATTTCATTACGGCTTCCATAACTTTGCAGATTCTGTGGCGACAGTTCTTAAAGTTCAAGGAGACGGAGCTCCCAGCCAAGGAGGCTGACAAAAACCGCTCCCGGCACATCTACAAGTCCTTCGAGGTGAGTCACAGGCCCCGAGTACTGGCTCCAGTCCGGCAGCAAGCGAGCCAGGAAGACTCAGAGGTTCTGCTTGGGCTCCTCTCTGTACAGGGCGCTGTGGATGCCGGCCAGGTCAAGGTACCCCCTGGGTACCACCACATTGACATAGAGAAGGAATGGGGCCGACTGCATGTGGCCATCCTGGAGAGAGAGAGACTTCTCAGGACAGAGTTTGAGAGGTGAGTCAACAGCAAATGCTAAAACAACAGATCTCACAAAGCGCTGCCTCACTACTCCCAAAGCAGGAGAGTGATTAACAATCTTTTGACTTGCTTTTAGATCTAGGACATGGTCCTTCAAGGGACATGTTTGAGTAAATGGAATCATCCGCGTATTGATAATGTAACCAATTATGAGCACACACTGTAAAACTTACCAGGCTCAGTGCCGACATGCAGCCGTACTGCATACAAAGTCCGCAGGGTTCCCTCCGTATGATAGCGTCCTCGGTCCCGTGCACCGCGGTCACAGCAGCAGGCTCAGTGCCGACATGCAGCCGCACCCCACGCAAAGTCCGCAGGGTTCCCTTTACGATAGCGCCCCCGCACCGCAGTCACAGCCGCAGGCTCAGTGCTGAACACCCAGACGATCGTGGGCTCTGTAAGTCACACACAGTCGAGAGAAGAAAATACGCAAATGTTGCTGACAGTGCTACTGTGGGCTCTAAAATAAGCAGTGATTATTTTAGTTTTATCCATGTCATTAAACGGTGATTTCCCATATCACAAGAAGCAGGGTGTGACGCTTTGGCAGGGCTGGATTATGTCACAAGACCAATATGAGCTTGGTACTTATTAATCAGCCCGACTGCAGAGGAGCCTTGCTTACAGCTCTAATCCCAGAGACAGCTAGGCAGCCCTCATTAGCCTCTCGAGCTGGACGGTGGCCTCCACACAGTCTGACATTTCCCAGAAGGACTTGGTCCCCCGTGCTCCTCGGCCATGACTCTTACACATGACAGCTTACGTTTACAGTATCTGCTTCATCGCCGGGGTCTGTGAGTTTTCAGCTGTTTTTACGTGTTTATGAGAGCTAATGACATCAGTATGTTTGCTAGCATGTACATGTCTGACTGTACATAAGGATTACTACATTTTCATATATTCAGCATTTTTTTCTTGATTTTACGTTAAATTTATTACTGCATTTTAGGAATTATGTATCTAAACTACAATACATTTTTCAAGTTGAAAGTAACTCTTCAAAAACTTAGTATGTATACCCTGTATTGCCATGATACTGGCAGTATTGCATAGAATAATTCCAATAATCCATATTTAAAAGCGTTGAAGATCTCTTCCCACATTTTAAATGATTTTGTTTTTGTTGAATCCGTACCCTAAGCTACGCAGCCCTGTGCAGTGTGATGGGCGCCTTAGTGCCTGTTCTCTGTACAGCATAGCGCCTTCTTCCACACACTGAGCTATGGCCTCTGTTTCCTGGAATCTGTTCAGGCTGGAGCGCCTGCAGCGGGTTGTCAGCAAGGTCCAGATGGAGTCCGGGGTGTGTGAGGAGCAGCTGAACCAGGTGGAGACCCTGCTGCAGGCGGTGAGTTAGACGGGAGGATCCATCGCCTTGGAAACGGAGGGCTGCCAGTTTTAACTTGTTCAAATCCCTGCTCAGAAAGAGCCAGGTGGGAGTTGTTAACATGGTGATAATTGGTGTTGTCTGATATGGTTTTGACAGACAATTCCTCTGGTAATTATCCAATTAAGCATTACACTAACTGACACATTCGTTTACTCATTCATTTAATGTAAATGTCAGAAAATGTGTGACCATGTGACTGTCTAAGCGGCACGTAAAATCGCTTGGTTCTCTTCTCCAGGACGTCCGGCAGCTGAATGCAGGGAAGCCGGCTCAGCACATGTCTGAGATGGAGAAGGACTTGGAGAAGGCAGAGGGTATGATCCGGCTGCTCTTTAATGACGTCCAGCTGCTTAAGGACGGGCGCCACCTACAGGCAGAACAGATGTACAGGAGGTGAGACCTGCTTCATCGGGTGTAATCTTGGAAACAAATACAGTAGAAACATATATGATAAGTTCTAGGTACACCTAGCTAATACACCTAGCTTTATTAGTAACACTTAGCTAATACTGGGACTGAACCACTTTATTAAGTACAGCTAGCTAATACCAGGTAGGAACCACTTTATTAGGTACAGCTTGCTAATATGAAGTAGGACCCACTTTATTTGGTATGTACACCTAGGTAGAACCAGGTTGGACCAACTTTTTCCACCATAATAACTTTGAGAGTAAAATACTTAATTCAGAGAAACTGACACATGTGGCACCAACATTTACATCAAATTTAAAATTACATAGATCAAGTGTTAGTTTTTCCAGTGTTGCCTTTAACTGAAGCCTTTAATCCTCCATCTGTACTGTATGTATTGTGTTGCAATCAAATGAGTGACAGTTTGTAGGAGCGCACTGTATACACTATCAAGAACGTATACCTAATGTACTGGACACTGAATGTATTTACATCAAATGTTATTTTATGTGTGCTCGTGAATTTTAGGTTTGCAGCTGTGCATGTATGTAATGTGTAAAGTGTTAAACGATACCTGTTATGTCTCATGCCTATCACCAGAGTGTATCGTCTGCATGAGCGACTGGTGAACCTGCGCAGTGAATACAACCTGCGTCTGAAGTCAGGAGTGACCAGCGCTCAGATTCCCATAACCTCAACCCTCCAGCAGCACCACATGAGGACAAAGCCGGAAGTGGATGAAGTGACACTTCGCTACACCCAAGACCTGATGTCCTGGGTAGAGGACAACCAACGGCGTGTGGATGGGGCGGAGTGGGGCTCCGACCTTCCCTCGGTGGAGTCCCAGCTGGGCAGCCACCGCGGTCTACACCTGTCTATCGAGGACTTCCGCTCCAAGGTCGAGCGGGCACATGCTGACGAGGTACACCTCTCGCAGCAAGACACAGGAGTATGCGGGACATTTTTGCAAAATCTATGAGTAATTTTTATTAAACCCAATCTTCATTTGGATAATAAGAATATTTTTCTTTTAAGCTTTCAAGTCCTTCAACAATTGTTGTGAATGAGCTCCATTAAGAGGAATAATTGTTTTATCGCTGTCTCCAGAGTCGGCTGTCTTCAGCGACTAAGGGTTCCTACAGAGAATACCTTGGCAAACTGGATCTGCATTATGCCAAGCTGCTGGTAAGTGCTGGCTTTTAATTGCGCTCTTTTCCAAAGATCCCCTTTTATGTACACTATGCAGTTTGCAGAGAGTAAGCAGTGGAGAGGTGACAAGTGTCTTCTTCTGCTTCAGAACTCCTCCAAGGCCCGTCTTCGCAACCTGGACCAGCTGCAAGCCTTTGTCAGTGCCGCCACGAAGGAGCTCATCTGGCTAAACGAGAAAGAGGAGGAGGAGGTGAACTATGACTGGAGTGAGCGCAACACCAACATGACCACCAAGAAAGACAACTACTCGGTATGACTTCTCAAGATGGGTCCCGCTGTACAGGGAAAGCCAGGCGGGCAAATTTGACATATGCCACACGTGTTTCAATGACCTTGAGGGACCATATTACTTAGGTAGCTGCCTCTTACGGTTCTGTGAAGTATTGAGGAGTTTTGTAGCATCTCCATATTATTGCCCTGTCCTGGGTCAGGGTCTAATGCGTGAGCTGGAGCTGAGAGAGAAGAAGGTCAACAGTGTGCAGGCAACTGGAGAAAAGCTCCTGAGGGACGGCCACCCGGGCAGGAAGACCGTGGAGGTGAGTGAGGTGAACACTGGATGGCCGAAAGCTGGTAGCTCTCATGACGTGTTCCTCACCTTGTTCCTCCGTCCTCCCCAAGGCTTTCATTGCGGCTCTGCAGACCCAGTGGAGCTGGATCCTGCAGCTGTGCTGTTGCATCGAGACCCACCTGAGGGAGAACTCCGCCTACTTTCAGGTAGACTGGGAGACTGGGCTGCTAAAATAGGCCCCTGGGTTCACTGGAAGCTCCTCTATGTTGGACCTTGAACCAATTGTACACTTTTTATCCCACACTCAGCATTGAATTTTACACCTACTGTACATTTAAACACTAAAGTTTCCAATACGATACACTCATGTTTTTGTTGTATCTTCCCCATTGGTTCCATTCTCCCCCATGTTTCTGTGTAGTTCTTCTCTGACGTCCACGAGGCCGAAAACCGGATGAAGAAGATGCAGGATGTCATGAGGAAGAAGTACACGTGCGAGCGCTCCATCACGGTCACGCGGTTGGAGGACCTCCTGCAGGACGCGGCGGTGCGTGTCGCTTTGTCTTCTTCCTCCGGGGCTCCGCAGCCACTCGGCCAGCCTGGTGCTCAGTGCTGTCCGCTGCCTTCCGCAGGAGGAGAAGGAGCAGCTGAATGACTTCAAGACTCTGGTGGAAGGACTGAGCAATCGGGCCAAGACCATTGTGCAGCTCAAGCCACGCAACCCAGCGTGCCCTCTGAAAGACCACCTAACCCTCCAAGCCTGCTGTGACTTCAAACAGATGGAGGTGAGAAGCAGTCACTGCTCTGGAAAGTGGATCGATCTATAATCAATATTTAGCCATGGGATGAAATTATGGCCTGCAGGGGGAGCCACATCCTCTTGTTGAGATTGCCAGTGCTGCTGATGACACCGCAGTTCTTTGTGATTGTTCGTTACTGCTAACTTAGTGGTTCTCCAGAAGCGACGCGGTCTGCTGAAGGCACTCACATAGTTTACCTGGTGGTTTCTCCCCCGTCCCAGATCACAGTTCACAGGGGTGACGAGTGTGTACTTCTCAGCAACTCGCAGCCCCAGAAGTGGAAGGTGCAGAACAGCTCTGGGCACGAGGCCGTGGTCCCCTCTGTCTGCTTCCTCATCCCTCCACCGAACAGCGAGGCCTTGGACTCTGTCTCTGGGTCAGCCTTGCCGCCCCGGGTTCCTACAGGTGTTCTCTGGACCGGCCCATACGAAGCTGACCCCTTGCTCGTGTCCCCCTAGGCTTAGCACCAGCGTCGAGAAGCTGATGGTACTGTGGCAGACGTTACACCTCGACATGAAGGTTCTTCTGTCCTGGCAGTACCTAATGAGGGACATCCAGCAGATCAACTCCTGGAACACCATCATGGTGAGAAACCATAACCACCCGTCTCTAAAACTGCTCATTCAGCTTCAGCTCATGGGCCCAGTGGGTATAGTCATTCAGTTCTTCATTATTTCATTTAGAAGTGGTTCTAAAATGCAGCATGGAGAGCACTGCTAACATGTGTGATGTTACCAGGATGTCATCCTGTCCTTAATTCATTTGGATGTTGGATGTGTTGGGTGGGTGGGCACCATTGTTCCAGTTGTATCAGAGGTTGGAGATGACACCCCATGACCGCACTTAACCACACCCATGACCACTCATAACCACACCCACACCTACCATTAGCCACACCCATAGCCCAACTTAACCACACCTTTAGCCACACCCCTCAATTTCCATTGTATTTTTTAGCAATGATCCATGTTAATAAGCTAGTAAGCTCTACTTTTCAAGCTTTTCTTCCATGCTATTATACCAACATAACAAGCATAAATTTTTCTTGTAATTCTGTGCCTGCCATCGTCATACAGGCAAATGCAAGGACTTAATTTAAAAACATGTGCTTTTAAAAACAGCCTTATAAGTTGGAGAGGTGTATTTTTTTTAATTTCATTAACGATTCTGAGAAATTTAAAATAGTTCTTGGAAAAAACAATTGTCACGTGCTGTTTTCACAGATGCTTTTTAGATATTAGTGTGAAGCATCTTTAAATAGAGGTGGCCCGGAATAAGTGGATAAAGTCTTAAGCAGCAAAAATGTCTCTGACGTCAGCTGTCTGACATTGAGATCTTTCTTTTTAAAGCTGTTTGTACTCCCATCTGGGCTCATTAGTGACTCACTGCCTCCCCGACTCTCCCTCCCACCTGCTGTCCAGTTTAAGACGCTGAAGATTGAGGAGTATAAGCAGGTCTTCCGCAGCTTGGAGCTGCACTACCAGGACTTCCTGCACGACAGCCAGCACTGCCAGCTGTTTGGGCCTGACGACCGGCTGCATGCGGAGGGCAGCTACAAGAAGGCGTCTCAGCACTATGATGAGCTGCTGTGCTCCGTGGAGAGAGGTGTGCATCACCCCGTCCCACAGCGGGACCTTGGCTTTGCCTTTTCATCCCACTCCGAAGTGTACCTTCAGCTCTCATGCTTTTTTTTAACTGACTAGAGCAGATCTAACTTCTTCGAATGCAAAAGCCTGCGTTATTTTCTACAAAATTCTACTCATGAGACACATTTTTCTATACATGTACTTTAGGAATACGAGCCTAAAAATTGTTGTGGCTTTGTTTAGTGGATCTTTACATATTCTGAGTTTGGTAAAAAAAAAAAAAAAAAGTAAAATGTAAATGTCACATTTACTTTTCAGTGTCACTGGTTGGCCATAGTGGTGAGTTAGGTTTGGATGACGTGGTTTGTCGGAATGTAAATTGACTGTCTTGTTAAAATAATTCGGTTGCAATGATTGCTGATGCTGAATATTAACAGAAAGGGTGTGAATTGCCCAGTGCATGGTGTGATTTCTGGCCCTGAAATGAAAAGTGCTGTTTCCCTGACATACCGCTGCCTGTTTGAAATACTGTGATCTAAATATCTCAGACAGGAGCTCGAAGAAATAACTTTTAATGGCTGAGTGGTGTGAAACTAATATCTAATTTTACGTTAATTTATGTAGATTGATTCTGAGAATAATGATACAGTTACTTAGGGGTGGGGTGGGACCACTTAGGGGTGGGGTGGGAACAGGACCCCACCCCTCAGTTTCTCCAGGGGCTCTGCACTCTGCTCTACCCCCTGACTCTACAACTCATTCCCACTTCTGTATGTGTCTGTTTGTTTTATGGAGAACCAAGTGGGAAAGATGAAAAGACAAATTCCCCTTGGGAATAATATTGTATTATTGTTCTTATCAGCATGACAAATGGAGATATTCTGACCTGGGGAAGTTTTGCACTGAGGCCCTGTTCCTGGGAGCAGATTTTCACACACTCTTGTGTGTCCAGGTGAGCAGGACGAGTCGGTGTGCAAGAGCTGCATCACCCAGCTGAAAGACCTGCGGCTGAAGCTGGAAGAGTGGGAAGCCCACACCATCAGCCGCATCCACCAGGCCATGGAGAAAGACCCACTGAGGGACTGTGCGCAGAAGGCCATAGAGCAGGAGGTACTCCCCCCCCACCCACTCGTCTGATAGAGGGAAAGGGCGTTCTGCAAATTCATCATTCCGTGTTCCGTGGCACATCTAGGCTGCGGCTGTCTTATCATTTTCATCAGTTGTTTGGGGAATTGAAAAATGTGAGTAATTATAAAAGATAAAAGTTAGGATTTAGAATTTGGTTTTGAAGGCTGGACTGCCTGTCTGGATGACGGCATTTTTTTGTTTCATTCTTGAGAGAGTGGGCCAGAATGAGCCGAGGAATTTGACAGAGACATAGAACAAAGGAGCAAGACAGGAAATGGTGAAAAGAACAATCAACAAGCAGATGGGAGCTGCTGACTGGCACTGCCATCAGAGTGGGGGGGCAGGGAGTCAGGAAAGGGAATTGGTGGGGTGGTTTCAGTCGCCCTTGCCCCTTTTTTCTGAGCTGGTTGGCAGAGCAGAAGGAACGCAGAGAGAGCCCCAGCTCCCTGACCTTCCTCTGGGACGCCGGTCTCCATGGATCCCACTGATGGTTTGGTAGGAGCGCTGCTCCTTCCCCTGCTGCGCCTCCTCTTGTCCCTCCTGGGGCTCCTTTTGCTGGCCGTGCTCTCACTGCTTTTCCACTTCGACCTGCTGGAGGCCATTTGTCACGCTACGCTGTTCAGGCGGGCAAGACCCACTGACCGGAACCAGCACCGTGTCCAACCATGGGTACTTCGGGTTCCGGGCTGACCATTATACCTATGAAATGATTAATGTTTTATCCGACATGCTGTTCTTTGCTGATTCGTCTTATTATATTGCCATTGAGGTTGTCTGTGTTTTTTTTCTTCTTAGAAAGTTCAGACCGAACTGCAGGGCATCAAGAAGAGTCTGGACTTGATGGTGCCAAAGGCGGAGGAGGTGCTGGCTTCCCCTGTGCAGCCCAGCTCCGCCCCCGTTCTGCGCTCTGAGCTGGACATCACCTTAAAGAAGATGGACCATGTCTACAGCCTGTCCTCTGTTTACCTGGACAAGTGAGTCTCATCCAGGGCTTTTTTACTGCCTGGTCTCCATGAGGAAATTTGGCCAGTTTTTTCTCTCTCGCCTCACAGGCTACGAATAATGTTAAAACGGTAAACGGATTCACGGTAAAAACGACAGCATATGCGGCATTGCATGAGGTGGTTACGTCCCTTTTCCCCTCCCCCATCCTCCTCTTGTTTTTCTCTTGGCAGACTGAAGACCATAAAGGTGGTGATCCGCAGCACGCTTGGCGCCGATGAGGTGCTGAGAAGGTACGAGGGCCATCTGCGTGAGGTCAAGAAGGTGCCCGTGGACGCCAGGGAGCTGGAATCCGACCTTAATGAGCTGAAGGTACCGTGTGGTCTCCATTTCACAACATAGCTGTTTATTGCGATGTCTGAGTGTTGCATTGAAATTTGTTGCTGTGGGATTCCACTATGCTATTTTGTTTTACTCTAGCAGATTTAAAAGGTCTCTGATTCATTAAAAAATGGTTCTTTGAAGACTGGATTAAGTTCAGAAAACAGGATAGAGTTATGGTGTTTCCAAACTTGGTCCCTTTCAACCCTCAAAACAAACTCAGAGCAATTATTCAGCATTTATTGTTCATATATGAACACAACAATCCAAACAAACCCAGACCCCCCAGATATAAATCGAACTGAGACCACCTCAGGAGATTGTCTCAATGCGGTTTGCTTCAGGTCTGTGTTGCAGTTCACTTAACCTGTGCATTGTGAACATAAAATGCTCCAGCTTTACGTCACCTTTTGCCATTGTGTTTTAGCCCTTTAAACTAGCCATAGACAGATTGCATGCTATGGCACTGGCACGTTACCCATAATCCAAAGCAGTTAAGGTGTCAGAGCTCCAGACTTTGGTGTGAACAGAAAGAGGACTGAGGACCCATCACAGCTGAAGTGGACCAGAAAGAAAATTGAGTCCTCTTTCAAATGAACTCAGATCCTTTTCCATTGGTCTACATTTTGGTGCACTTTAATAGGACTGAGTTTGGTTCATTTAAAATGGACTGCATCTGAAAAAACCATCAATGAACCGTGAAGCAAGGCTGGTTGGGGTCTGACTTTTAAATTGTCTTTTCCATTGGTTACTTTATTGGTTCCCATTGGGTTCAACTGGGCATTAACTGATCCACCCTTTGAATCCTTATTTTTGTATTACAATTGTATTTATAGTACAGCTGTCAATAGATATTTAATTGTGATTAATCACACACTGTACATAGTTAATCACAAATTAATCTAATTAAATCATGAATTTATCAACATTTACTATTAAGGGCTTTTTTCAGGTGTTAATATTCTCTTCAATATTAGAGTAGGCAAGGCATGATTGGTTTTTGCAAATGTATGCATTTGTTATTGAAAACTAATTACCAAAAATAAACAACAACAAAGATTGTCCAAAGGTCATCAGAACCCCTTCACCACTTAAGAAAAACTCAAGCCCAACAACAGATTTACAAAGAGCTCCAATGGATAGAGAAGAGAGTTTGAGATATAGTTTTTAATGCAATATCAGTATATATGCATTTAACACAAAAACAAAAAACAAGTACTTACAAAAATGACTAATGATTAACAATGTGACTAATATCACAATATTGTTCCATTCTGTAGTGATACTCTTCATCCTCACCCCTTCTTTCTGAGTAAAGTTCGTTTGGCTCTGCATTTGTCTGCCCATCTCTCTCCACTTCACTACTTGTACCTGTGCTGACTGAGCAGTGCAAAATATTCTCAGCTGACTATAATATGTAAATCGGAGAAAATATAATAATTTTATGAAGATCTGGGAAGGCATGATGACGATTTACTACGAAAAGTAAATAAAAAAGTTAGGAATCCCAATTAACTTAAAAAGTCTACATCCAATCCCAGACACTGAAGAAAACTCCGGAAAGCATACCATTTGACTAGAGACATACTCTCATAAAGAATGGAATGAGGAAGATGTAAATTATGCAGTTAAGACAACACAGAAGCACGAGACAGACCGCCTCATTCACATATAGCTAAAGATATACCTGAATGGAAAAGTAATAATATTATCCCATAAATTATTTATATTTACGAAAGTATTATTATAATATGTTAAGACATGAAAATGCGAATGCGTCTATCATTCGCAGCCTGCATGGTAGATGTACTTCGGTGGTGACATTTCACATCGACAGTAACTGCAAATAACTTTGTTCTTATCGATGGACCCATCTGACAGAGTTTTGAAGCCGAACTTGCCATTCAAAATAGCTCTTCTTTGTTCATTATTTTCCTCGAGCTGCCACTCGGCTCAACACGCGTTAATGGCATCAAAAAAAAAGTGTCACGTTATAATAAATTCCCGTTGACGCGCTATTATCGAGTTAATGTTGACAGCCCTAATTTATATAAATACCAGAGTTATACCAGATCATATTGCATTGTATGATTGCATAGTATAATTTATATTATTATATATTATTTACGATATTATTTATATGTATGTATAAACGAATGATAATACCAATGACAAATGTGGTTATAAATTAGAGTAATTAGAGTATTCATGGGGGGGGGGGGGCATAGTGGCCTCACTCCTCCAGGTTGTTTGATAATAATGACAGATTTTTCATCCCTTGGCTCCGCCCCCTCCGTTTCCACGCAGAAAATGCAGGCCGAGGCGCAGGAACAGCAGCCTCTGTTTGACCAGCTGGATGCGGAGCTGCGTGAGGCCACGCTGGTCAGCGAGCACATGTCGCGGGTGCACAGTGAGCACGACGCCGAGCTGGAGCGCTACCGGCAGCAGGCCTGCACCCTGCAGGAGCGCTGGCAGGCCGTCTTCGCCCAGATCGACCTGCGGCTGAACGAGCTGGAGCACCTCGACCGGCAGATGCGCTCCTACCGCGGCAGCTACGACGCGCTGATGCTCTGGGCCGCCGACGCCAAGCGGCGCCAGGAGGCCATTCAGGCCGTGCCCATCGGGAATAGCGAGGCACTCCGGGAGCAACTCTGTCAAGAGCAGGTGAGAAGCCCTCTGTGATCTCTGCCTCTCAATGAATAGAAGGGCCACATGTTTAAGTGGTAGACATTATTCAGCCTGGCTGGCACAGTGGTGCAGTGGTTAGCACTGTTGCCTCATACCTCTAGGATCAGGATTTAGGTCTCTACCGGACTTCTGCGTGTGTTACACTTTGAAATGATTCATGTTGTCCTAAAGGGTTTTCTCCAAGTACACCAGGTTCCCCCCAAGGTCCCAAAACATGCTGTGGTTAATTTGAGTTGCCAAATTGCCCATAGGTGTGCATGTTTGAGTGAATGGTGAGTGAATGATGGTGTGTAAGTGTGCCCTGCGATGGGTTGGTGCCCCATCCTGGGTTATTCCCTGCCTTGCGCCCATAGCTCATTGGTTACAGAAAAGGGGTGGATAGATATTCTTTACTCATTACTGTTGTTTAAAGTTAAGTGTTCTTTGTATCCATGACATCCCACACAGAAACTCCTGGAAGAAATCGAGAAAAACAAAGAAAAGGTGGACGAGTGTCAGAAACACGCCAAGGCCTACATTGATGCTATCAAGGTAACTATGCCGACTGTGGGAAGTCAATGCATTAAATATTTTCACCGTAGAACACTGAGTTTCAAACTCTAGGTACTTGAGCTTTCACATTTTCAAATAATAAAAATTAAATGTGCTGGACCATTAAGTATGACAGAGAAAGCTGTTTGATCATATTTTGAGTTGATTTGAATGCTCAATCCAAAAATCTTGTTGATTCAGGATTATGAGCTTCAGCTGATAGCTTACAAAGCCTTGATTGAGCCATTGGCTTCTCCCCTGAAGAAAACCAAAATGGAGTCTATTTCAGACAACATCATTCAGGAAGTAAGTGTTATGTTTCATTAGAATCAGAGGTTAAAAAGGTACCTATTAGGATTTAATACGTTATGATGATACTCGTTATTTAGATACTTGTGATGTGCTGCAAAGTCTAATCAATGCTTTTATCCTCAGTATGTTACACTGCGGACTCGATACAGTGAGCTTATGACTCTGACCAGCCAGTACATCAAGTTCATTGTTGGCTCACAGCGCCGCCTGGAGGATGAGGAGGTAAGTTACACACACTCCCGGAGGATAGAGTAGCTTTAACCTTGTTAAACGAATCACACACCTATGGTTCAATGTAGGGATAGCCATATATGTTATCATGCATACGTATTACAGAATACTGGTGGACAGACTGGGAAAAAATATTGCTGTATTTATAATAAATAATTAGATGACATATTAAAAATGAGCAATTAAAATAAGGGATTACAAATAGAATACAAAATGTATTTTGTTAGAGGTTCTGAACAGACGGAGAATATATTTGGCTAGATTTGAGTATTTCATTCTGTTTCATTGAACTGAGTTACAAAGCCTGTCCAAACCCTAATCCCGTCTCATCACGGTTAGCACAGCGCTAACCTGTAGCCAAAGAGACGTTAACCGTTATCCTGGCACCACTCTGCTTTATTCAGTGGTATGTGCCTGCCATTCACTGCATGCATTAGTGTAGAGATGCCGGGCCAGTCCGTAACTGGGCACTGGGCCTTTGCAGATGCACGTGCGGCAGCATCCTTTCAGCCTGAAGCAAACTCACCATCCTAATTTCCCAGTGTCCACAAGTTCATTTATGACAGATTATAACTTAGATATGGAATATCTAAGCAGTGGACCATGTTCTTACCGAGTAACACCATTACCTGCTTGTTTAATGGTGTTCTCTGTGAATTCTCATTAGCTTTCTTTACAGCTCATGGCCTTCTATTTGTTTTCTACAAATGGAAAACAACATGTATTATTTGTTTGGCCCACTGACATAGGATTTCAGTGTTACTGCTCACACCGAGTCTGCTTCAGAACTGAGTGTCATGTCTTCCTGAATTACTTTTTCCAGCCGACACAATTTTTTTATTAGTATATTTTTCCCGTTTCTTTTCTAACCGTTTTTTCTGTTTGCTTTCCTAAAACGCTTTCCAGTGCTTTTTCATGATGAATTTTAATCTTGTTTGGGCGCTAAAGAGGTAAAATATCCACAAAACACCAGTTTCTTATTGAATCAACCTCCATTCCTCATCACCAGGCTTCAATCCCTGCTTTGGGTCCTCAACATGATCTGCTCCGTCACATAGTATTCCACAGACAGCCTGATGGTGCTACAGTATATTGCTGTATTTGGCACAGCATCTCATGAGGCTCTGTGGTTTGTCTGTCAGGTTCAGACATTGTTGTTACATGCATTATTGTAGCTAGTCTGGTTGTCTATTTTCAAACCAGGAAAACGTATATTTGAAAAAAATATGGTGACCAGAAACTCCATGTCAGGGAGGACACTTTGAGCTACTTCAGGTTTTACAAAACTTAAAAGCTAAAAGGCTCCTCTGTTTGGCTAAATAGTTCATGTCTTCTTGTGATTTGACTGGTTTGTTTTCTTGATTTAAAGACTCATTCAGGTGGTTCACATTAATGTTAGTGACACTTGCATGGTTACAGGAGACTGACCAACCAGCACCCAGCAAGAACGTAAATAAAATCTAGGTGCTTTTATTTGAAATGGTAGTTTACAAGAACTGTCCCAGCTCAAAGTGTCCTCCCTGGCATTGAGTACCTGGCCACCCTAATATGAGCATAAACCATAGATGAATAAATGTCAATAGGGTGAATATTTCACAATAACGCACAATGAATCCAAGTTGACACTATATTGGGGAGCCAATACTAATAAATAGCTACCACCTTTGGTTCATAATAAGGACACATGGCCATGGGATTGTGAAGCTGGGTTGTCCTTCACCACATGTTATTTTCTTTGCTGCATCACTCAGCTGTGTCTTCTAAGGCAGAGGATTGGGGGTTGGCTAGGTGATCACGTCTTAGCTCAGAACCTCAAATTCCTGTCATTCAATTCAGCATTTTCTTTAAAAACAAAGATTCAAGAAAAACTAATTTGTATCATTTTATAATGTATTCTAATTTGACATTTTTGTATTTAAAATCATTGCCATAGACGTTTTATTAGTGTATTTTATTAGCGTCTTTTCATATATGCCATTTATCCTTGACAACAGCTCACACTGAAGACAGTACCTAGGAGATTTTTCTCAGAAAAGTAAAACGGGCTGTACATTGTAAACCCTAATGTGTTGTGGATCGTGTTGTGTAATAAGTAATGTTTCATTCTGTTTTCCATGCATTAACTGAATGTCACATGGCACCTTTGATAATATTCCAGTGCAGGATATCTTATATATTACGTTGCCTGTAGCTACATGTACCTGCAATTTATTGAGCTTATAATTAACCCATTTTATTAACATTTTTATTTGCTGTTTGCTTCTGCTAATACAGAAAGCCACCGAGAAACTTAAAGAGGAAGAGAGGAGGAAACTCGCAAAGATGCAAGCTGAGTTAGAGAAACAGAAGCAGTTAGCGGAGGCTCATGCAGAAGCTATTGCTAAAGCAGAACGCGAAGCTGAAGAACTGAAGCTCAAAATGAAAGAAGAGGTCACCAAAAGGGAGATGGTGGCCGTGGATGCAGAGAAACAAAAGCACAACATCCAGCAGGAGCTGCATGAGCTCAAAAACCTCTCGGAGCAGCAGATAAAATCTAAGAGCCACCAGGTGGAGGAGGCCCTCCAGAGCCGAACCAAGGTTGAGGAGGAGATTCACCTGATCAGGATCCAGCTAGAGACGACGACGAAGCAGAAATCCATGGCCGAGGCGGAACTCAGTGAGCTGAGGGAGCGGGCAACTGAAGCTGAGCGCCTGAGGAAGACCACTCAGGAGGAGGCAGAGAAGCTGCGCAAGCAGGTCAATGAGGAGTCCCAGATGAAGCGGAAGGCGGAAGAGGAGCTGAAGCGCAAAGCGGAAGCTGAGAAGGAAGCTGCCAAACAGAAGCAGAAAGCCCTGGAGGACCTGGAGAGGTTCAAGCTGCAGGCTGAAGAAGCAGAGAGGCGGATGAAGCAGGCCGAAGCAGAAAAGGAGAGACAAATCCAAGTGGCCCATGATGTAGCTCAAAAAAGCGCAGCCACGGTATTAGAGAGCAAACGTATATCCCTGGCGGAGAAGACGACAGAACTGGAGGAGTCACTGAAACAGCAGCACAGCACTGTTTTGCAGCTGCAAGAAGAAGCTGAGCAGCTTAAGAAACAGCAGGCAGATGCAGACAAAGCCAGAGAAATGGCAGAGAAGGAGCTGGAAAAATGGAGGCAGAAGGCCAATGAAGCTCTACGACTGAGACTCCAAGCTGAGGAGGAAGCCCTCAAAAAGAGCCAAACTCAGGAGGAAGCCGAGAGACAGAAGGAGGATGCCGAGCGGGAGGCAAAAAAGAGGGCCAAAGCTGAAGAATTTGCCCTGAAGCAGAAGGAGATGGCAGAACAAGAGCTGGAGAAGCAAAGGAAAATAGCAGAAGAAACAGCCCAGCAGAAGCTCTCTGCAGAGCAGGAGCTAATCCGTCTTAAGGCTGACTATGAGCATGCCGAGCAGCAGAGGTCACTCCTAGATGATGAGCTCAACCGCCTGAAAAATGAGGTTAATGCAGCTGTACAACAGAGGAAACAGCTAGAAGACGAATTGGCAAAAGTGCGATGCGAAATGGACAGTCTTCTTGAGCATAAAGTCAAAGCAGAGCAGGAGACCTTGTCTAACACTGAAAAGAGCAAGCAACTTATTGAGACTGAGGCAGCAAAAATGAAGAAGCTTGCAGAGGAAGCTTCAAAACTGCGGTCGATCGCAGAAGAAGCAAAGAAGCAGCGGCAGGTGGCTGAGGAAGAAGCGGCGCGGCAGAGATCCGAAGCCGAGAGGATCCTCAAAGAAAAGTTGGCTGCTATCAATGAGGCAACTCGGCTGAAAACTGAAGCTGAGATTGCTCTCAAGGAGAAGGAGTCTGAAAATGAAAGGCTCAGAAGACAGGCGGAAGATGAAGCATACCAGAGAAAGATGCTGGAAGACCAAGCAGCGCAACATAAGAAAGACATCGAGGACCAAGTTTCCCAACTCAAAAAATCCTCAGATACTGAAATAGAAAGGCAGAGGGTAATTGTAGAAGACACCTTGAACCAGAAGAGGATAGTTGAGGAGGAAATACACATTCTCAAGATCAACTTTGAAAAGGCTTCAGCTGGCAAGACGGACCTTGAGCAGGAGTTGAACAAACTGAAAAGCATTGCCGAAGAAAGTCAGCGGAGTAAACTACAGGCCGAAGAAGAAGCAGAGAAGCTTCGCAAGCTAGCCCTGGAGGAGGAAAAACTGAGAAAGGAGGCAGAGGAAAAGGTAAAAAAGATTGCTGCTGCAGAAGAAGAGGCTGCTAACCAGCGGAAGGCTGCACAGATGGAAGTTGAACGCCTTAAGAAGAAAGCTTCTGAAGCTAAGAAACAGAAAGAGAATGCTGACAAGGAGGCAGAGAAACAGATTGCTCTCGCCAAAGAGGCTGCAGAAAAATGCTTGGCTGCAGAACAGAAAGTACAGGATGTACTTGTGCAGCAAAAAGAAGATAAACTCATTCAGGAGAAACTGAAGGAAGAGTTTGAGAAAGCCAGGAAGCTGGCAGAAGAGGCAGAGAAGGCCAAAGAGAAGGCAGAAAAAGAGGCTGCCCTACTTCGGCAAAAAGCAGAGGATGCGGAACGCCAGAAGCAGGCTGCCGAGGAGGAAGCTGTCAATAAAGCCAAAGCTCAGGAAGGAGCGGAAAAACTGAGAAAGGAGGCAGAAACGGAGGCTTCAAAGCGAGCGGAGGCTGAAACTGCAGCTCTGCAGCAGAAGCAGCAAGCTGATGCTGAGATGGCAAAGCACAAGAAGCTTGCTGAGAAGGTACTGAAGCAGAAGGGTAAAGTTGAAGAGGAATTAACAAAGGTGAAGATGCAGCTGGACGAGACAGATAAACAGAAAACTCTTCTGGATGATGAGCTAAAGCGCCTCAAGGATGAGGTGAGTGATGCAATCAAGCAGAAGGCCCAAGTAGAGCATGAACTTCAGAATGTCAAGCTGCAGATGGAACAACTCTTCCAAAAAAAGCTTGAGATTGAGGAACAGAACAAGCAGCTAATTAAAAAAGACAAGGACAGCACTCAGAAGTTTTTGGAGGAGGAAGCAGAGAAGATGAAGAATCTGGCTGAAGAAGCAGCCCGCCTCAGCTTAGAGGCTGAGGAGGCTGCTCAAATGAGGCTGGTTGCAGAGTCTGACCTTACACAACAGAGAGCACTTGCTGATAAAATGCTCAAGGAGAAAATGCAAGCTCTCCAGGAGGCAACTAAACTGAGAGAAGAGGCGGATATGCTCCAAAAGCAGAAGGATCTGGCTCAGGAGCAAGCTAAGAAGCTGCTTGAGGACAAGCAGCAGATGCAGCAGCGCCTGGAAGAAGAGACGGAAGGTTTTCAGAAGTCCTTGGAAGCAGAGCGTCTGAGACAGCAGGAGATCATTGCTGAGGCAGAGAAATTGAAGCTGAGAGTGTCCCAGCTTAGTGACGCCCAGTCTAAAGCTGAAGAGGAGGCCAGGAAGTTTAAGGAACAAGCCGATAGCATCAGCGCTCGTCTCCATGAGACAGAGAGTGCAACAGCTGAAAAACTCACGGCTATGCAAAAATTGGAGGTTCAGAGGTTACAGAGCAATAAAGAGGCAGACGACCTTCGCAAAGCAATTGCAGATCTTGAAAAAGAGAAGGAGAAATTAAAAAAGGAGGCAGCAGAATTACAAAATAAGTCAAAAGAGGTATTATATCAGAATGTCATCATTGAAATCTACATGGAATTAATAAAATGTAACCCTCTAAGGGAGCTAACTTTTTAGGCGTACACTTATGTATTTATTTGAATTACACTGCTAATATTATATGGGCACCAGTTTATACATTAATAATAACCACACACTGTATATACACATATTTAAATATATTCTAAACACATAAACATGCCTATTGCACTGAAAATGTCATTTTCATGTAAATTTTAATGTAAATATGTGACAGCTTCATGTAAATTATAAAATGTTGGTCATTTTATGTGAGTGATATCTTTGTAGTTGTGTCTAAATTGTCTTTTTATTTTCTTGTCTTTTTACAATAGATGGCTAATGCTCAACAGGAACAAATTAAGCAGGAAAAGACAATTCTTCAACAGACTTTCATAACAGAAAAGGAAATGCTGCTTGAAAAAGAGAAACTCATTGAGGATGAGAAGAAGAAGCTGGAGAAACAGTTTGAGGATGAGGTTAAAAAGGCCAACGCTCTGAAAGATGAACAAGAGCGCCAAAGGAAGCAAATGGAGGAAGAGAAAAAACAGCTGCAGGCCACCATGGACGCTGCACTAAAGAAGCAAAATGATGCAGAAGAGGAGATGCGCAACAAGCAGAAAGAGATGCAGGAACTTGAAAAGAAAATGCAGGAGCAAGAGAAACTTCTAGCGGACGAGAACAAAAAGTTGCGTGAGAAACTGCAGGAGCTGCAGGTTGTTGAAAAAACATCAGCATCTAATACAAAAGAAATTGAGATTCAAACTGATGTGGTTCCTGATGAGCAGTTGATTGCAAAAACACAGTTAGAAACAAAGAAGGTCTTCAATGGTTCTGGGGAAGTTCCAGGCCATTCGATGAGAAATGAAGAGCCACATTTGGCATTTCAGGGTATCCGGGAGAAAGTCCCTGCAAGTCGGCTATATGAAATTGGACTGCTATCCAAAAAAGAGTATGACAAGTTGAAGAAAGGCAAAACAACGGTGCAAGACCTCAACAAAACTGACAAACTGAGAGTTTGTCTGAAAGGAGAACAGAGCATTGGTGGTGTTTTAATTCAGCCTAACCAAAAACTGAGCATCTATCAGGCCATGAAGGAGAACAAGATGGCACCTGGTACAGCTTTGTTGCTTCTTGAAGCTCAGGCGGCCACTGGATACATGATAGATCCAATAAAAAACCACAAGTTTTCTGTTAATGAGTCTGTAAAAGAGGGTTTAATTGGTCCTGAACTGCATAATAAAATGTTATCTGCTGAAAGGGCAGCTACAGGTTACAAAGATCCTTACACTGGCTCTAAAATATCAGTTTTTGAAGCAATGCAAAAAGATTTAATTGCACGAGATCAAGGTATCAGACTTCTTGAAGCCCAAATAGCTACAGGTGGAATTATAGATCCAGTCAATAGTCACAGAGTGTCTGTGGAGACAGCTTATAAGCAAGGTCAGTTTGATGCAGAGATTAACAAAATTCTGTCAGATCCTACTGATGACACAAAGGGCTTCTTTGATCCAAACACTCAAGAGAACCTCACATACTTGCAGCTAATGCAAAGGTGCACATCAGATCCTGAAACTGGCTTGCTCTTCCTACCCATTACAGAAAAGGCAGCAAAAAATGAAAGAACTTACACCGATGAAGAAACCAAGGATGTTTTCAGCAAAGCTACAGTCTCTGTTCCATTTGGAAGGTTCAAGGGGAAGACAGTGACCATCTGGGAAATCATCAACTCTGAATACTTTACAGAGGAGCAAAGAAGGGACCTAATTCGGCAATATAAGACTGGAAAAATAACAGTGGAAAAAATTATTAAAATTGTTATCACAGTAGTTGAGAACAAAGAGAAAAAGAATGAAATTGCCTTTGAAGGTCTTAGAACTCCTGTTCCTGTCTCTGAACTTCTGGACTCTAAACTTATCAGCAAAGATTTATACAACAAGCTGCACAATGGTGAAACATCTGTTAAAGAAGTCTCTGAGCTTGAACATATTAAAAAAGCATTAAAAGGCACAACCTCTATTGCTGGAATAATTATTGAATCAACTAATGAGAAAATTCCAATCTATCAGGCATTGAAGAAGGGCATCCTGGGGCTTGGGCCTGCATTAAATCTGCTGGAAGCTCAAGCTGGATCTGGATTTATGATAGACCCAATCTCAAATCAGAAATTCACTGTTGATGAGGCTGTTAAATCAGGTCTTGTTGGTCCTGAGTTGCATGAAAAGCTGCTGTCAGCTGAGAGAGCTGTTACTGGGTTCAAAGACCCTTATACTGGAAAGACTGTGTCCTTGTTTGAGGCGATGAAAAAGGACCTTATAAACAAAGACCAGGGTGTACGCCTGCTTGAGGCACAATTAGCTACTGGTGGAATTATTGATCCAGTCAAGGGTTATCACATCCCTCTTGACGTGGCTTTTAAACGTGGCTGTTTTGATGATGAAATGAACAAGTATTTGAGCACACCAACTGATGAGACTAAAGTTTTCTATGATCCTAACAAACAGGCAAATGTCACTTACTTTGAGCTTCAAAACTCATGCATTACAGATAACCAGACTGGTTTTCTTTTGCTACCACTGTCAGAAGCAGCCATGAAGTCAAAAGAAGAACATGCTTATTCTGAAGTGCAGACACAAGATGCTTTAAATCAGACATTAGTGGAGCTACAGTCTGGACCCTTCAAAGGAAGAAAGGTAACCATCTGGGAGATTATAAACTCAGAATATATAACAGAAGAGCAAAGGCTTGAGCTCATCAGGCAATACAGAGCTGGTAAAGTGACTATCGAAAAAATAATTAAGATTGTCATTACTATTATTGATGAAAGAGAAACCAAGAAAGAATCAGAGGCTTTGTTTGATGGCCTGAGGTCACCTGTCTCTGCCATCTCCTTATTAGAGTCCAAAATTATTGATAAAGACACTTTTGACCAACTGCAAGATGGTAAAATGAACCCCAAAGAGATCAGTGAAGTTGATGCTGTGAAGAAGTATTTGAAGGAAGCTGATAGCATCGCTGGTGTGTATGTTGAGCCTTCAAAAGAAAAAGTCAGCATTTACCAAGCCATGAAGAAAAACCAACTAAAACAAAGCATAGGCCTTGCACTCTTGGAGGCTCAAGCAGCTACTGGATTCATTATTGATCCGATCAAAATTCAGAAACTAACCGTTGATGATGCTGTTAAGTCTGCAGTTGTTGGTCCTGAGCTTCATGAAAAGCTTTTGTCAGCTGAAAAGGCAGTAACTGGTTATAAAGACCCGTACACGGGTAACAAAATCTCTCTATTCCAAGCAATGCAGAAGGATCTTATTCTGAAGGAATATGCCATTCCACTCTTAGAAGCTCAGATAGCCACAGGAGGAATAATTGACCCTATTAACAGCCACCGTGTGCCCATTGATGTTGCATGTCAGCGTGGCTTCATAAGCAAAAAACTGGCCAAAAGTCTCTCTCAACCATCTGGTGACACCAGAGCTTTCATTGATCCCAACACTAATGAAAGTGCCACTTACCAACAGTTGAAAGGAAAGACAGTAAGGGATCCTGAAACTGGCATGTGCTTTTTATCTCTTTCAATGGCTGAGATTTCCACTGCTGCAAAAAAGACATACCAGTTTAGCAAAGAACAAGCCCAGAAGGATTTAGCAAAGACTCTTGTTGACATACCACATAGTGGAAAATCAATGTCTCTTTGGGAAGTCATGAATTCAGATCTGGTTCCTGAACAGGAAAGGTCCAGGATACTCGAAGAATACCGCTCAGGGAAAATTACAAAAGAAAGAATGACCATCATAATTATTGAAATAATTGAACAAAGAATAATTACCAGAAGTGAGGCAAATATATCATGTGACGTTATTAGGAGAAGAGTTACCATCGAAGAACTGTACAGTGCTCGTATCATTGACTCAGACACATACATCATGCTGAAAGAGGGAAAGATGACTATCCGTGAGATCATGGAAATGCAAACAGTAAAACGGTACTTATTTGGCACAGGTTGTATTGCTGGTGTTGCATGTGATTCCTCTGCTAAGATCAGCATTTACCAAGCCATGAAAAGGGGCTTAATGAAACCTGATATTGCCATTGGGCTTTTGGAAGCCCAAGCTGCAACGGGATTCATCATTGATCCAGTGAAAGATGAGATGCTAACAGTTGATGAGGCCGTCCGTAAAGGAGTTGTGGGCCCAGAGATACATGATAAACTTCTTTCAGCTGAGAGAGCTGTCACTGGCTACCGGGATCCTTACAGTGGCAAAATAATTTCACTGTTCCAGGCCATGAAAAAAGACCTTATTCCAGAGGATTATGCTCTCAGACTTCTGGAGGCTCAGGCTGCAACTGGTGGTGTTATGGATCCTGAGTATAACTTTCACCTACCAGCTGACATTGCATTGCAGCGTGGATACATCAACAAGGAAACAAATGAAAGGATTTCTGATCCCAATGGGGATGTAAAAGGATACATCGATCCACTCACTGAAGAGAGTGTGTCCTATGCACAACTGCTTAAGAAATGTAAAGTGCATAGAGATAGTGGTCTGCATTTGCTGTCATTAGCAGACAGAAAATTGTTGTTCAAGGGCCTGAGAAAGCAAATCACATTGGATGAGCTATTACTTTCTCAAATCATAGACCAGGAGACTGTCAGTCAACTCAATGAAGGTGCTATCACTGTAGAAGAAGTTACCAAACGACTCCAGAAGTATCTTGAGGGTACAAGTTGTATTGCTGGGGTATTTGTAGAGTCCAGTAAAGAGTGTCTCTCAATTTACCAAGCCATGAAGAAGAACATGATCAGACCAGGAACTGCTTTTGAATTGCTTGAGGCCCAAGCTGCGACAGGATATATAATTGATCCAATAAAGAACCAGAAGCTGACAGTAAATGATGCTGTTAAATTAGGAATTGTGGGGCCTGAGTTCAAAGACAAGCTCCTTTCGGCTGAACGTGCTGTAACTGGCTACAGAGATCCATATTCAGGCAAAACCATTTCACTGTTCCAAGCCATGAAAAAGAATCTCATTTTGAAAGACCATGGTGTTCGTTTGCTGGAAGCCCAGATTGCCACAGGGGGAATCATTGATCCAGAGGAAAGTCATCGGTTGCCAGTGGAAATGGCCTACAAAAGAGGCCTCTTTGATGAAGAGATGAATAGCATTCTTACAGACCCATCTGATGACACTAAAGGTTTTTTCGATCCAAACACAGAGGAGAATTTGACTTATCTGCAGTTGATGGAGAGGTGTATGACAGACCCAGAAACTGGCCTTGCTCTACTACCTCTGAAGGAGAAGAAGCGCGAAAGAAAAACTTCTTCCAAGTCCTCTGTCCGCAAACGCCGAGTAGTTATTGTGGATCCAGAGACAGGCAAAGAAATGTCAGTGTACGAGGCATATCGCAAAGGGCTCATTGACCATCAAACCTACATGGAATTAGCAGAGCAAGAATGTGAATGGGAAGAAATTACTATCTCATCCTCTGATGGTGTTGTAAAATCTATGATTATTGACCGTCGGTCTGGACGGCAGTATGACATAGATGATGCAATTTCACGAGGCCTTATTGATCAGTCGTCATTGGATCAGTACCGGACTGGGGCTTTATCAATCACAGAATTTGCTGACATGTTATCTGGAAACGTAAGTGGCTTCCGTTCCCGCTCCTCATCTTTTGGATCAACTTCATCCTACTCCATGAGCCCTGTCCCGCCTGTCAGATCTCCTGCACCTACTTGGAATGACCCTACTGAAGAATCTGGGCCTGTCGCTGGAATCTTGGATACAGAGACTTTGGAAAAGGTTTCTGTCACTGAGGCTATGCATCGAAACCTTGTAGACAACATCACTGGTCAAAGGCTGCTTGAAGCCCAGGCTTGCACAGGTGGCATCATTGACCCCAACACTGGGCAGAAGTTCTCAGTCATTGATGCTGTGAACAAAGGACTTGTTGACAAAATTATGGTTGACCGTATCAACCTAGCACAAAAAGCCTTCAATGGTTTTGAAGATCCCAGAACCAAAACAAAAATGTCTGCTGCTCAAGCTTTGAAGAAGGGCTGGCTTTACTATGAAGCAGGTCAGCGATTCTTGGAAGTACAGTACCTTACTGGTGGATTGATTGAGCCAGATGTAACTGGCAGAGTCACATTGGATGATGCTATTAAGAAGGGTACCCTTGACCCACGTACCGCACAGAAACTAAGAGATGTCAATGCTTACTCCAAATATCTGACCTGTCCCAAAACAAAATTGAAAATATCCTACAAAGATGCAATGGATCGAAGCATGATTGAGGAAGGTACTGGCCTGCGTCTGCTTGAGGCCTCCTCACAGTCAAGCAAAGGCTTATATAGTCCATACAGCATTAGTGCTTCTGGGTCAGCTTCTGGCTCCCGCTCAGGATCCAGGACTGGTTCTAGGTCAGGCTCTAGGCGAGGTAGTTTTGATGCAACGGGTTCTGGTTTCTCAATGAATTTCTCTTCCCCTTATAGCTCCACTAGCTTTGGTCGCCGATATGATTATGGGCCTCACAGTGGGGTAAACCTGGCTGATCTAACAAATGCCATTTCGTTACTTGCACTGAATAGGAACTGCAGCTCAGAGCAACAAGGAACACTGATTCCAGTATTACCGATGCACTCATCAGTCGCATAATTTTTTAGGTAAATACATATATATTCCGCTCTGCATATTGTTATATTGGGAAATTGCAGTGTTGAGTAAATATTATATCATTCTTGGCTTAATATGACATAGTCCCTGGTTCATTTTGTACAAATATTCAATGTTTAAAGCCTTCTCATTTTGCTTTCCTATTTTTGCATTGTGGGATAAATTTGAATAATTTTTTTTAGATACAATTTTATCTATTATGTAAGCACATTCAGTGAAACCACCATAATGCTTGTTGCATTTAATTTTCATTTTATCATTTTATTTCCTAATGCAGCTAACTTTGGTTGGGTGTTAAACACTGGTTAATACTATTTTTTAGTAATTGTACTGAGTTTATTGTCTGCATTTCATTATTTTATTTGTATTTGAATATTTTGTCTTCTGTTTTTGAGTTATATAATGGAAGTAGTCTATATACTTAACCAAGTTAGATGCAGGAGCAGTAGTGTGATACAGATCCATAATATATTGCTTTATGTTTCTGAATTTGTACATCTGATCTTTTTGCTTTATTCAGTAAGGTTATGAGTTAAAGGTAAAGTTAGCAAAAAAATCTTCAAAGCAGTTCAGACTTAAAGCTTAACACTGTTGGGAAAATGATGCAAGATGCAACCTCCTGATGGCTTTCCCTGACATGCAACACTGCCATGAGTATTTAGAGTTTCCATTTTTTGTGCCTGTTTGAACTGTATTATCACCCTTTAAATCAACACTTAATTCTCATATATATATATGAGAGAGAGAGAGAGAGAGAGAGAGAGAGAGAGAGAATCCAGCATTTTCTGGAAGTAGTTTTCACTACGGCTTATACACAAGTACAGCAGGAATTCTCTGAACTTAAGTGTGGAGGTTGGAGTGCTTTGTTCT
>JAABNY020000046.1:18156998-18167527 GCA_015164015.2 Brevimyrus niger
TTCTTCAGCCTGGTCAGATTTCTTGGTAAAACCACATTTAAATGCCACAGAGACACTAACTTGTTTGCATATGTTTGTATCTGTAGTGGAAAAGAGAAAGCAAAAAAAAAAATACAAAAAGACTCTTTCTGAGTTTGTTATTACTTTTTATTTGATTGATTTACTTTTCAATTGACTGTAGTCAGCATATATTTCAGACACTTCAAGATATTTGATCTTTTCTTTGGTTTCACATTTATTCATGCAACATACTGCAGCACGGCGGTTTGCACTGTTGCCTCCCCCCTCTGGGACCTGAGTTTAAATCTCCTCCAGAGTTCTGTGTGTGGAGGTTGCATGTTCTCCCCATTTTGTCGTGGCATTTCCTCCAGCTACTCTGGTTTCCCCCCACTGTCCAAAAACATGCTGAGGTTAATTGGAATTACCAAATTACCTAGAGGTCTAAATGGTGAGTGCCCTGAGATGGGTTGGCGCCCCCTGCCGGGTGGTTCCCTGCCTTGTGCCTATAGGCTCCAGACCCCTCACGACCCTGAACAGGACAAGTGCCTTCATAAAATGGAAGGATAATCTGTTTGGTGGCTGTATTTTGTAATTTATACACTCACAAATATCCATAGACTGCTTGTGTCATACACAAACCAGCCAATACATTATAATGTTTTTTTGCCCATCTCTGTTCTGTATGTAGACACAGATAGCAGGAGAGAAGCAAACAGATGTGAAGGACTGACACCATCTAACACTAGGCAATATGGTGCAGTGACATCACCAATATGGTAATTACCGCATGTTGTCACCCAGCAACATTTCTGACTTTTCGGGTGGGATTTAACTACTTTACACTGCCAAAGAAGTCAACAAGACTGACAACATATGCAAGTTCCGTATAACAGAGGTGACAGACAGTGTTGGTCTTATAAACTACACTAAGAACATAAGAAATATATAAACGTGAGGAGGCCATTCGGCCCATCATGCTCATTTGGGGAGAACTTAATAGCTCAGAGTTGTTAAAATCTTATCTAGCTCTGATTTAAAAGATTTAAAGCTAAAAAGCTTCTGCTGCACTATTGCATACTCTAACTACACGCTGTGTAAAGAAGTGCTTCCTCAAATTTGTTTCAAAATGTTCTCCCGCTAATTTCCACTTATGGCCACAAGTTCTAGTGTTTAAGCTAATATTGAAATAGCCATTTGGCTGAACAGCATCGAGACCCGTTAAAATCTTATAGACCTGGATCATGTCCCCCCTTAGTCTCCTTTGCTCAAGGCTAAACAGATTCAGCTCAGCTAACCTCTCCTCATAAGATATTTCTCTAAGACCAGGAATCATTCTTGTAGCTCTCCGTTGCACCTTTTCTAAGGTAGCAATGTCCTTCTTATGGTATGGTGACCAAACCTACACACAATATTCTAGGTGGGGTCTTACCAAGGAATTATATAAATGTAACACCACCTCCCCTGACTTAAACTCCGCACACCTATCTGTGTCATGCTCAAACCTGCCAATGGTAATGACATTACGTAACGATTGAGGTAATAATAATATTGTAGGGACTGAACTGTGTGATAATTGGGATCAGCGCTCCAGGTGGTGCAGGACTAGCCCACGTCTCTAGGCTGTAATGTGTCATTTCATTTTAATTCCCCATCGTGTGCTACTATGACTAGCTAATTACTGTTAGTTCCGCTTTTATGTGAGCTAAGCTTGTGTTTGTAACATCTCCATCCTCTGTACTTGTGTACATGCTTACCTATTCCTCACATGTCCCTTGATGTCTGGGTACTGTCCCCACCATATGTTAGTGTGTTACTGAAATGCGTGCCAACCAGCCCCAGTGTGAATATAAACAGGCTAATTATTATATTTTCGTGGAAGTGAAGCTTAAAAAATTATCTGGAAACACAATTAATGTCATTTTCTGAATCTCCTTCCAAAGAAAATTACATTTGGAGGTAAAAGTTGTTTTCTACAACATCCTCTCATTGTCTTAACATGTTCAAAGTACTTGTTAAACTATGCTAAACTACTGCTTGATATATTTGTCAAACAAATATGATGCTGAGATTCTGATACGGGTTCAACAGAACCCAGCTATGAATTCTATCACTCTAAAAACTCTGTTGGCAAGTAATACAACTTTTAAAAATCATATTTATAACAATATTAATATATAGTATAATACTGGAAGTGCTAATCCAGGTACTTCTGAAAGAGGTAGGATTTTTTTTCTTGTTTGAAGGCACCTAATTACTCAGTTGTTTGGACATCTAGGGGAAGTTCATTCAACCACATAGGTGTCAAAACAGAGGAGAGTCTACATGTATTTTTTCCTAGTGCCTTGAGAGATGGTGGGACCAGGAGAGCAGTGCTGCTGGATTGAAGAGTGTGTGGTGCAGAAATTAGTTACTTTGGGCAGGAAGGTGCTGCACCGTGTTTGGCTTTGTGGACCAGCATCAGTGTCATGAATCTGATACGGGCAGCTATAGCAAGTCAGTGTTGGGAGTGTAACATGTAACTTGTGTACATGCTTACCTCACATGTCCCTTGATGTTTGGGTACTGTCCCCACCATATGTTAGTGTGTTACTGAAATGCGTGCCAACCAGCCCCACTTTTCTTCTGTCTCACCTTGCTTGCTGATTTGTCGCTGTCCTTTTAAGGATTATGTAATAAAAGAACTTGTCCTGTTCATGAGTCATGTTCTACCTGTCTGCTCTCATTATGTTTTCACCGCTACAGTGCTACTGTACCATGAAAAACTCGTCCACCTTGTGCAATTCAGTGGGTATCACTATAATTTCTCACCTTTAGGAATGTTGCTGTGGTTCCTGACCCTAGGGCTGTGCGAATATAAACAGGCTAATTATTATATTTCCGTGGAAGTGAAGCTTAAAAAATTATCTGGAAACACAATTAGTGTCATTTTCTGAATCTCCTTCCAAAGAAAATTACATTTGGAGGTAAAAGTTGTTTTCTACAACATCCTCTCATTGTCTTAACATGTTCAAAGTACTTGTTAAACTATGCTAAACTACTGCTTGATATATTTGTCAAACAAATATGATGCTGAGATTCTGATACGGGTTCAACAGAACCCAGCTATGAATTCTATCACTCTAAAAACTCTGTTGGCAAGTAATACAACTTTTAAAAATCATATTTATAACAATATTAATATATAGTATAATACTGGAAGTGCTAATCCAGGTACTTCTGAAAGAGGTAGGATTTTTTTTCTTGTTTGAAGGCACCTAATTACTCAGTTGTTTGGACATCTAGGGGAAGTTCATTCAACCACATAGGTGTCAAAACAGAGGAGAGTCTACATGTATTTTTTCCTAGTGCCTTGAGAGATGGTGGGACCAGGAGAGCAGTGCTGCTGGATTGAAGAGTGTGTGGTGCAGAAATTAGTTACTTTGGGCAGGAAGGTGCTGCACCATGTTTGGCTTTGTGGACCAGCATCAGTGTCATGAATCTGATACAGGCAGCTACAGCAAGCCAGTGTTGGGAGTGTAACAATGGTGTGATGTGGGAGAACCTGGGAAGGCTGAAAACGAGTCAGGCAGCTGCATTCTGGATCAGCTGTAACGGACGAATGGTGCTCAGAGGCAGACCTGCTAGGAGTGGGTTACAGTAATCTAGTCTTGAGATGACAAGGGATTTAACAAGTACCTGAGTGGTCTGTGTGGAAAGAAATAGATGAACCCTTGTGATGCTGAAGAGAAGAAATGGACAGGAGTGGGAAAGATCAGCAATGGGAAAGTTTTATAAGCAGTAAGGCTGGGGAACATAATAGACCATAAACCTAAAGAAAGTGGCTCTTACCACCTTTCTCTTTTTTGCTACTCTTTTTTGGACAGCACAATGGGTATATTAAGTTTGTTGGTTAATGAATACATTAAACTGCCTTTCTTCCTCTCCTTAACAGCACTGTCCCTTCATAGATGATTGTAATATATCACTATTTCTTGGTGAACTGTATAAAGTATATGTTTTCACACTCGTGTGTGTTTCTGTGCACTGCAGCAAGGTCAATATGCACATTTCCTAGTCCGTGTTAAGACTCTTGTGGCAGCATTCTGCACCAAATGGAGTTTATTGCTTTACCAGTAAGAACATGGACAAGCTCATAACTTCATAATCACCAACCTGCCATTTGGAAGCTGGAAGAACCACACTGAAGACAGAATGTTCTGGAAAATGTTCATCTTTATAATATCCAGAATTCTACTTTGAATTGATGGCACCTCATTGTAATTGATTTGAAACTTCATACAAGGAGAGGGGAGATGACTTAACATATTTCCTTTCATTTTATGTAAATCAGAGAAGTTACGTAACATGCACAGCCCAATGACCCTGATCAGAACATGCAGCTTGAATATGTGTGCTGCGAATGTAAGGAGGGATTGTTTGCCCAGAGATTTAAGAGATTTTGTGTGTTAACTTACTGAAAGCACTTTCATCACTGGCTCAACCTGTTAAACAATAGCTCTCAAAGAGAAAAATCTGGTAAGAAGATGAAATAAGATTAAATGAACCTGAAAACATGTTTTGCTAGCACCATAAGGAGGTGGTGTAACACTGTTTATTGTTCAAGGCACAATTTCTTGGTTTCTTTTTATTTAGTTGCTCAGGTTTTCCGCAAATTTTCAATTAGAAATGACCTTGATCGTTCATTAAAGTTAAAGCCATGTAAAATGTAGTCTATGTAGTTAGTTAAGACTGCCTCAATTAATTTTTAAGAAAATATTTGTGTCCTATATCACTCAGCGGGTGGAGGCCATACAAAATGTTTTCAGTAATAATTTGAAGGGCAACAACAAAGTAATTCTGTGAGCTGGAATTCTGTAAATACAGACAATTTTAGCTTTCATAATTAGACTATACCAGGAATTAAGCCAGTTACTGTTATAAGTTAATGCCATATTAAACTTAGTCATATTAATATAGGGCTTGTTTGCCATCGTGACTCAGAGGGTGGCACTGTAATTTCACACCACTGGGGGTGTTGGTCTGGTGCCCACTGGGTTTCCTTTGGGCTGTGTGCATATGACTAGGCTGTGTATTTTACTGTTGTCCTAAAGATTTTCATATTGCAATATTTCGGTGGAAGTGAAGCTTACAAAATTATTTCGAAATGCAGTTGATGTTCTCTGAAATCCCTCCAAATAAATACTACATTTGGAAGTAAAGTTTTTGGAAAACTAACTTTAGTTGGTAAAACATTGTCTCAAAGCACTTTACATTGTCCCTGCCCAATAACCTCAAAGAGCAAGCCAGAGGCGACAGATCAGCAGAGGACGGTTCAGCCGACGTCAGGACAGACTGGTGAGGAAGCTGCTTTTGTGGTGCAGCAACAAGCCGGCGAGGATGGAAGATGTGTAGCCAGGATGGGTGAGCAGGCAGGGGAATGTCCACCATCAGGAGCTCCAATGGAGAGATAAGAACAATGCATCAATAAAACCGTGTGACAGATTGTTGAAGTTATACGAAGTATTTCTGAAAGCAGTGGGACCATGGTAGCTTAACTATGTGGGGGAGTTGGGTGGAAACATAGACATGAGGAATCCCTGAGCATTAGCACTCCAGCAAAACATGAGACATGTGAAGCCAGAGTGACAACATGGACGCCCACTTCACCAAAATCAATGACACTGATCCCCATCCAGCTGTTCGCCACACACTATAACCATAGCTGGGGGGTGAGAATTAATCAGCTTTATCGCCATATGTTAGGCTAAACGATGAGTATTTAGCCTTGACTTACATATCTGGCGTGAGTTTGAATCTCAGACACTGACAGTCTATTTCATAACTTTGGAGCCCTATGACAGAATTCTCTGCAGCCAAATGACCACCGTTCCGCTCTAGGCACCGCCATTTAGCCCAGCCCTCGAGAGCCAAGCAAACGAGGGGGTTTATACGGAACCAGTAAACTGCCAGTGTACTCTGGTGCAAAACCATTCAGTGGCTTATGGATATGCATCTTGGAGTGTATATGAGACCTAACCATAAGCCAGTGGAGCAAGATCAATACAGGATTGATATACACACATTTCCTATTCCTCGTTTGAATTACTGCTGCTGCACTCTGCACCATTTAATGACAGAGAGCCACATCCCATTAATAGTAACCATATAAATCATGGACAAAGTAGGAGAATATGCTGGACCAGACTTACTGAAAAATGATCAAAGGCTTTTTTATATGTCGACAGATAAGGCTCTTAGCAATATTGATTTTCCATATGATGCACTCTTATGTGATAATATTAATTGTAAAAATTATGGACATGAGAGATCTACCTATATTTTTTATAATATTGTGAATTGTTTGCATTTTAGTAGTGAAGTTTAGTCAAAATATTGAAAAGAAACAAAAATGCACCTCCAGGCCAGGATGGAATGACTATGTGGCTGAATATCATGGTGAAGCCAAGGACGCACATAAAAACTGGGCCTGGAAAGACCACGTATAGTCCTGAGTACGAGTACAAAGAATGCGCCAATGCTAGATTTGAAAGTGTGTTACGCTGTGTTAAAAGAAATGAGGAAACTTTGAGGGCTGGTAGTATGGCAAAAAAGGTTTTATTGAATAATAAATGTGAGTGTTGGAGTGGGAAGTTAACTTGACTAGTCTAGAGAGGTATGAGTTAAACAATCTGACTGTAAAAAAGGCTGCACTAAAATCAAGTTGCACCAGTATGGTTAGCATACCAGAATCTCCAACCATTAATAAATCAGTCTTTGATATCCTGATGGAACCACCTTGCTCTTCACTCACCGCACCCAAGTTCTCCAGGAATTGGTCCAAATGAGAGTGGAGCAAATACAGCTTGAGGAAAAATGAACCACCCACTTCAAATTTTATCGACATATTTTCAAAGATTGGAAAGTTGGAAAGAAGTTTGGGTCCTTATAGTTATGAGCCATGCCCATTTTTGTCTCAAACTGTGGATCTTTCATCTGTTTGCAGATGTCAGGACTGAAGAATTCTCCCTCCATCAACTTTGTTTTTGCTGGGATCTTATTTCCGAGGTATTTGAAACACTCACCTTCTCTTGATAGAGCCTACACGAACTGCTTCATGATCCACATCACAAGATGTGCCCTCACAATGTTTTTGCTTCCAGTTTCCAATGTCACTCACCTCAGCCAATCCCTTCTTGCCCAGTGTAGATTTCCGTCTCAACTGTCCCATTTACATAAGAAACAGGGATACTGTGTATCCTCCTTGCTGTCCCAAAAGCACAGATACTGTGGGACTTTTAAATCCCTGCATATAGTCTACTCATGGTCCTTGTATTTTAACTTTGACAAAAGTTAAATCAGCTCGAATTCTCAAATACTAAGGTCTTTAAGTATTCCCACATCAGGGAATAAAACAAATGGCCAAGTAGAATATGCTGATTTGTGGTAAAACTTTATGTCATTTTTGGATCCAGCACCTTGAAAAACATAAGGATCAATGAAAAGTTTGGCAAGAAATTTTCCATCGCCGGCCTGTGCTATGAAACAAAGCATTCAAGGCATGCAGGTTTTGCGAGAATAAAAACAATATGTGTGACATTATTTATAAGGGTGCATCAACTTGTTTTGCACTTCTTTTTAAAACACCCTGTATGTCTGCATTTAACCGGATAATAGGTGTCAAACATCAGGGGCCAGTATTTCAAAAATAAATTCAATTCAATTTAATTTATTTTTATATAGCAACTTTCATAGCAGAATTGCCCCAAGGCGCGTTACATGGGTGTGTTGTGATACTTTACAACATCAGTAAAACAGAATAATGCAAAAACATGGAAAGGGAAGATGAAAAAAGAAAGAAAAAGAAAGCCAGATGAAAACAGAGGAACTGGGAGTACAAGTTCAACTGGATGCCCCCCCCCCAGCATGCCAACATAATGGGAAGAGTGGGCTTGCTTGCTAAAAGCAAGGTCTAAAATCAAATTAACTGCGTTTTTCAAAACAAATTTCCACATTTTCTGATATTGATCATTTTGATTTATATTCTGTAATCCAATCCAACATTGAATCAGGATTAAGGTTTTTCAAAACCCTGGGCTAAAATATAGATTCATTTAATACCAAAGAGGATTATGTTGATACTACTGTATGTATCGCAGTGGATTTGGGTGGATAAACAGCAAATTTCATGCAGAAATTACATAAAAGCTTGGAAGTAATCAGAACATGACTGGTGTATGCTGTTGTGTAAAAATCTATGTACAGTATTTAGTGTGTAGTTGCAGTTAGAGAATATGAACACTTTTCTCTTGAAGTAATTTAATTTACAATTTCTTTTAACCATGTAAGTTGACATTTTTCCACTTCATGGCAGTATAGATTTCAAAACGAGGTTGAATTTCGGATATCTGAAGAGTTCAGTTTCTACCAAAATAGGTTCAAATTTGAGTTCTTGCCTGAAATAAGAAACACTTTACAAATGAAGTCTATTATAATTCTATTAAAGTGTAATGCTTATGAAAAAAAAGAAATCACTAAAAGAAAAAATTTAAATATGTGTTTAACAGTACCCATATATAAAACTAATTGTTTTTAAAACCCATCCTCAAAACAAACAGTCTCTTATGAGCTATTTTTTGTCTTAGAAGCTAAATCCTGGTTTTTGCTTCTTGCTGCAGGAGTACAGTGAGCTGGGTTTGTACTTCAGCCAGTTATGTATGTTTTTGTTCTCTTACCATTTCCATCCTCACAGGCTCCTCATAAGCATCACTGGCCTTTCACTGGGTGAGGATGCTGATGGTTCAGTAGATCCACCACGTGACTTTATTTGTATCCCAATTCAGGGGCTTCATCCTTTGAAGGATGTGACCTATGTGGTCTCTGTAGACGGCATCCTTCCTTCTAAACATCTTGGGATGTATTGGACTGTGAAGGATCCATTGGGTGCATCCTTTGCAGCCCAGCTAAAGAACACATTTCTATGCTGCATTTGAAGGAGCTGTGATGCATCCTTATACGCTGCAGCCCCTGAAATGAGACATAGCTTCTCTCTCTACATGGCTCTGTTCTGGCCTGGTAAGTGCTAAATGCTTGGTGTGGCCATACATGTTATTTTAGGCTAAGCTATTTGGTCACATGTTCAAGACAGGATTTTGATTAAGTGCATTTCCAGTGTGTATTTAGTAGTGGTACAACAGTACTCAAAATTTGCATTTTGGTACAAACTTCAGTTTTTGCTTCAGTGCTATTTTGATAAAAGATGGAAAGCAGAATGTATTTTGGACTTTGCACTTTCTTTTGATGTATCATTAAAACTGCAAATACCAACACAATTGGAAACAGTCGCAATACAAAGACGATGTATCTAAAAACACTTATTATAAATGAGTATTTACACATTATAAAAACAATTATGTACAATTAGAATTGCAAGCATTTTTACTAGGATCCAAGCAATACATTTGGAGAATATTACAGTTGGGAAACAATGCAGTCAGGAACCCATGTGGTTGGAGACCCATACAATCAGGAACAATATTTTTGTGTGTGACCCCAGTGTCATGAAGAGTACCCGCAAATTTCACTAGTCAATAATCGAAAGTTTAGACTGCAGAGTGAGGTCTTTGTTATAATGCCCCCTATGGGTCAATGTGCACCGAACCTGGAACCCATCCCAGGAATGATATCGTGAATGAATATTTAAAGGTTGCTGCCATTTTAGTATCTATCTGTGCTTTGTAGCATTTAACGTAAATTGACGCTAAAACACACACACAGGTTTGTAATTATACCTTGGAATGTGGAATCTCCATTCTTTTCTATGTGTATGAGTATGAGAACTCTAATCCCAACAAGACGACCTTAACCCCTACTCAGCACCTTATCCATAAGAAACTAAACGAAATAGGCTTTTGGCATTTTTAGTTTCTTAATTGCATTCACAGATCTTTGTGGGGACCTGAAAAACTGGTCCTCTCAATGTCAAAATAACAGGTTTTTATTACATTGTGGGGAACATGTGGTCCCCATAGAAAATGGTTAAAAACTTGTGAAATGTGTTGAGTAATTATTGAAGTAGTCAGGCCAAGGATTACAATAACAGCAATTATTTGTTTCTGAGTGAAAAATCCATGGACTAGTATGCAAAAGTGTTTTTTCATATTTCACAAAATGGAAAGAAAATTTTATAGGTGGAAGTGCTCATGTGTAGAAGTGATCTGTTGCAGCTCAGGTGCCAGAAAACCTTAATATAACATTTATGAATGTAGGATTTATGAATGCTACTTTGACCACTAATAAAGAATAATAATAAACTATAATTTCATAACTATCATATTGAACTAAATTGCATTTTCTCTTCAACCAAGTATAGATGCATATCTGCAGTGATAAACAGCCTATAGTTTTTTTCAGCCTGGTCAGATTTCTTGGTAAAACCACATTTAAATGCCACAGGTGTCACGCCCAGCTCCCAATGATCCTGATTGTGTGCCACGCCCCCATCGTTACCTCCTGTTTTGCCCTAATTGGAGTCACCTGTTGCTTGTTAAGTC
>JAABNY020000046.1:18187259-18212177 GCA_015164015.2 Brevimyrus niger
CGAGCAGTACAAATCTGGGGTAATTACAATTCAGCAGTTTACAGCGCTGCTTCTGCAAATAATTACAGAGAAGACAATTTCACCTATTTGCAATTAGTAGACCGATGTGTGAGGGATCAAGAAACTGGCCTTTTTTTACTGCCTTTAAGGAAGTGAATTAATTTTTGTTAATTTAGTTTAGTTGTAATTGAAATTGATCATATTATACATATCTGCTCTGTCATACAAATGTTCCTCACATGGATGGTTTCTTAAGCTAGCAATTACAATCTTTCACATATTTTTTTATCTTCACGAATTGCCCCTTGTTGGGACCAAATAAAATAATGTCTCTTGTAACATGAACACTTTTAAACCTAATCTAAAAAAAAAAAAATTGTCCTTATTGGAATTATTATATAATACAGACTGTCACCGACTTTTAACCTATGTGATTTATGACCACTTCAACATGTGACTGACATTTTTTAAAATATATGCAAAATTAAATAGATCTATGCATATTGGCAGGGAACAAACTATACATAAAAAAATTTCAGGTGGCTGTATGCCTGGTAGTGCTATTCTTATGCCATATACTGTAGTTTTCTGTGGCAATTATAACACAATATGCGCTGCACACTGTACGATAGTTGCCACAGAAAAGTATAGTGTGTAGTATAATTGATAAATGGAAAGTGTAATGACCAACGAGAAACTACAGAATCACGTACAAAATATGTAAAAAGTCTGTCAAGTGTGTGAAATATCTGTTGGCTTTAGCCAGTAGACGGCTAAGTGCAGTACAGGCTGAAGATGAGACGAGACAAGATAAGATGAGGCTTACTTGGTCTCACACCACGGAAATTTACTTGTTACAACAGCCTATAGCAAAAAAAGCAATAGACAGAAACAGACCAAAGTATACTATTACAAATAGAAATGCAATATACAGAAGATTATGACTGTTGTTTTCTTACACCATTTACATTAGATTAAATAAACACAATATTTTTCCTGCTTTTTAATCACAAAATTACTATATACGTTGCATAAAACTTTTTTGAAGCCTGGTTTCTCATGTTAGAAATTGGTACACTGTACTGTATATACCAATTCCTACATATGTCCATTTCAACATGTGACCTATCTGTGAGGATGGCACCCAGTCATAAGGCAGAAAGACTCTACAGTACAAAATTTGCCAAATCGGATCATTACAATATAATTTACAAACTGATGATTTTAATAGTTTTTAGCTTCAAATAGCCTGGTATGGGAATAATTTGTTTTATTACTGGTTTTCTGGAAAAAAAAAAAAAACGTGGGTAGAGTTTTTTTTTTTACCTAAATATAGAGCATTCTTTTCTGCTCTTATCTTTGCTCTTCAATTGAGTTCAGTTCATATCCTGTCAATTTTTTTATTATTTGTTATTTTTGTGAACGAATGGTGTATATACCCTGCAATGGGTTGGTGCCCTGTCCTGCATTATTCCCTGCCTTATTTCTGTAGCTTCTGGGATCGACTTCAGACCAAATGCCACCCTGAATAGAATAAGCAGGTACAGAAAAATATATGGGTGAATCATTATAAAGATATTATTATTTACTTCTTTATTATAACAATACTAATTAAAGTGGATGTTTAGTTGGTTGATTTTACTGGTAGTAATGAGAAGCAAATGGCCTGATGCCTGCAGGGTTTGTCATTGATTTCTGCCACTTACCCTGTTCTTCCCCAGTTTTTGTCTCTTCCCATATTTTGTGTTTTTTTTTCTCTACGTACTCCACCTTCCTCTAACAGCCTATAGACATGCATTTTAAGGGGTTTGGTGTCTCAAGCATGTTCTTTGTTAGACTGGAATGCATTGTGTCTCCATGCTTCCTGAGACAGGTTCTCTAGGTTGTCTGCCACCCTACACTGGGCAAGTGGTTACAGAACATGGACAAATGGAAAGAGTTTTACATTAAGTGACCTGCCGGGTTTCAGTGGATAACTGTGAAAGTTAAATGGTCCAATTTAAATGGTGCAATGTAGTTGGGAATAAGTGACCTGTGTTGCGTTGGAATGTTTGTGCTGCTTGGCCAGTTGGCAAGTGGGAACATTTTTTTTTTTTTTTTTTGCGGAGGCCTGTACATGCCTAAATGGGAACACTTTACCTGACTGGGCACAAAAACGTAGTAGTGATTCAATTACTACTGAAGTAAAAATCATGTACAAATCCTGAACAACTGTTGTCACTACTTCAGAGAAAAAATATGCGTCATGATACATTTATGATGAACAAACACAAGTATCAGTATTTCATTGTTACTGTATGTAATGTTATTCATTACTTGTCCCTTCAGTAGTGTACAAAGTTCCACAGAAATAACAGACATAGTAAAAAGTAACTGGATGAAATGAAAGATGTATCATGATTCATTAATGATGAACAAATATCAGATCAGTATTTAACATGTTATTTGTGACTTGTTCCTTCATTGGTTCATGTGGGTTTATGGTATTAAGATATAGTAACAAATATAGTAACTGCTTGGGATGATACATGAGTCACGATTCCATAATGATGATTTAACATGAGATCAGTATGTAACTAGGACAATACATAAGTAACAGTATACTATATTATTTGTGCAGTCAAGTAAAGTGTTGCCATTTAAATAAAAAATCAAGCTAAGTATTATCTGGTGTGGCTTTTTAGCATTAATCTATAAATGCTACTCGATGAACTGTCGTATAAAAGCAACAAGAACCTCTAAGTCATGTGGTTATACTCCAATATATCATGGCTGTGATTTGGCCATAGGCACAAGGTGGCACTTATTCTCAGGTTATTGCTTAAAGTTAGCTAATTGATTTAGTGTGCAGCTTTATAGCTGGTATGCATTGTTCTAAAAATAAAATTAACCACACAAATTAATTGGTTTCATTGTGTATTCTTCCTTTACCTATACCAAACATATAACAAAGCCATTAACATTGCTTAATGTGACCAGAAGAAATTCAATGCTCTTTATATTTTTCTTTCACATGTGTATTTCACAATATAAAGATTGGGGACAGGTAGGTAAGACTTCAAGACTTGAAGATCTCCAACAAACATCTATAACAAATCTCTAACAAAAGTTAGTGAGAAACAATTGCATAAAAAACTCTGGTATTTATTCTAAAGAAAGTATTAAGAATGGTACACTGAAACACAGAAACTCACATATGACATTTGCAAAAGAACAAAGGATAACTAGCCAAAGCTACATTGACACACACATATTTATACAATTGTATTTAATGAGTTAGTCCAAACAGGTGAACCCACTGACTATTTACAATCTATGACAAACTAACAATCAAAGAGCTGAGCTCACAGTCAATTGATTTTGCTGTAGTCACTGTACAGCTCTGAAAAAAAATTAAGAGACCACAGCAAAGTTTTCAGTTTCAGTCATTTCTCAATTTATGGTTATGTGCCTGCGTAAAATATCCTTTTTTTTTTTTTGCATACTCCAGTCTGGCTCTTCACTGCTTCTCATTAATAGAAGGACTCTTTTTTGCTTTATAGGTCTTCAGTCCTGCATGTAGCAGCATGTTAGGAATCTTCTTAGCAGTGCACTTTGAATTTCTTAATGTTTACCATTCCTTTTGAAGGTCACATGAGATCATCCTCCTTTATGAGACACTCCTTGGATAAGTTGACGGTCATATCTGCCATTAGAAAGTTGCTCCTGCCCTCCGTCTGGCTGGTTTCTGGCAACACTGCCAGTGTCTCCTGCTTCATCTTGTTTTTGTGTACTGCTGTCTTGGAAACTCTGAGCCTGGAAGAAGCCTGCCATGCCGTGTGGCATTCTACTGGCAAAACCAGGATTTTAAAATGCAGATGTTTTTTTTTTAATATAGCATTCTCTTCATTTTTAACAGAGCTGTATATTACAATGATTGAGAATGACTAAACCAAATGTAACCAAGAAGAAATGTAATTTCTTTTAATCTTCTCTGTTGCTATGAGCACCCATTTAGTTTTAAAGATTGGACAGAATAGTCTTTAGCTTGCTGCTGTCTGGTATAATGTCTTTGATTTGCTTCTAGGTGAATTTCAGGCTGGTCCTTGTCTTTCGGGTGTTGTGCTTGAGTGCATGACTGAAGAATGAGAAGAAACTCACACCCATACTACTGATGGCTCCCATGGCACTGGCCCCCAATTTGAGGGGGTCTTTTCCATTCTAAGACTCTAACATGTTGATTAAAGGTACGAACAATTAAAGACTCCTTAACGATGAATTAAAGGCTGCCGGAAGCTTTCTGGTTTCAGAAATATTGCTTTGTTTACACTAGGCTCGTCAAATGTTACTAGAAATCAGAATAATTACAAAAAGGAAGTTCATTGGGGAAAAAAGGCGTTGCCATCACCGCTGTAGGATTATGGTATATTTTGAAATAAATTCTAGGTATGTTGCATATGCTCTTTATACAATTTTATCCAGCAGCTGCTGAATGTCTTCCTGACATCTGTAAACTCTCTTCAGACCTCTTGGAAGGTACCGACAAGAAGTCAGGTTCAAGTACTTCAGCTCCGTACACTGGCTTATAATTGCCCTGAAATAATAGACAATTTTTAAAAATACACTTTTTTTTTTTTATTACTTTTAAAAATATTTTCATTTTAATCGTAACAACCTCTTTGTTTTTCATTATGCAGAATATGCAGCTACTTTAAAGAAACTTTTAAAACTTAAAATATAAGCAATTCAGTCTCTAAGGTCCCTGTAGCTGCTGAGTCCTTGCTGGCCACTTACCTCAGGGCACTTTTGCTGACCTTCGTCGAGCTCAGATTAAGAGACTGGAGTAGCTCAGCTCCGGTGCCGTGTGACAGGTTGGCCATGGCCATCTCCAAGTCCTCCTCTGAGAAAGGCTGGCAGGTGAGGTCCAGCTCACGCAGTGTGCGGCTCCACTTCCGTGTTAGAAGGTGGATGCCTTTCTTGGAGGACACCATGTTGTTACTACTGAAGTAGAGTCCCCAGTACAGACACTCCAGCTCTACATGAGCAAATGAAAATTGGTTCATTTTTTGCCTCAATGGCAGTCGTACAGTATTTATTCTCAACAGGCACATGAATACTATTCCTCATAACTATACTAGTAACCCTCGGTTTAAAAGTATTTAATAACTTCTGGAAAAAAAAGGCTTTCTCAGCTACAAAAGGGGTGATGCAAGAAATTCCACTGTAGCTGTCTGACAAAACTAGAAATGCCACATTCTTTGTGCATTAACAGATTTTCCTTCACCACATCCAATAATATGTAATAAGCACCTTAGTCCAGTAAAAAAATCATAAACATGGTATAGTTACCTTCACAGGGCAGTGCTGACAGGACGTCAGTGGTGATTCGAGTGCAGCCACGAAGGTCGAGGACCCGCAGATTGGGGGAACCATGAAGCACACTGTTTAAGTGTTGGTCCGTCATGAAAGACACCGAGGACGTGGCCAAGCACAGCTCTATCAGCTGGGGAAAGCCAGCTGAGATTCTTGGAGCTTTCCGGGTCGTTTTCATCACGGGTGTGACATTCAGCATTCTGAAAATCTAGCATCAGTCAAAATATAAACCACAGATATTATATTTTTCTTTTAATCATCCTGGATGGAAAGCCATAAGGAGATCATCGACTGATGCTTGCCTGTAGCTGAGGACATGCACTCTGCAAGCTTGGGATGCATATGGGAAGCTGGCAGAATCCACTATCAAGCTTCGTGTTTATTTCTAGTAAGGTCAGTCCAGGACAACATCCTTTCTGTAAGAAAACATATGCAACATACTGAAAGGGTGCAAAGGTGCGTCCGAATTGATGTGCTTAGTATCTAAATTGAACCAGTGAAGTGCACCATGAGGAAAATCAGAATCACAACTTACTGCAATTACAGAGAGGAGTCTGTCAATCTTACATCCATAGGTGAAGAGAAGTTTTCTTAATCGGCTCCCGAATGTTTCCAAGTAAGTAACCAGGCCATCTATTTGAAACTGTATCACAAAGACGATGTTTTAGAAATATAACCACCGTAATTCAATGTACCCACCAAAATTCAAAGATGACAAAAAATCAATTCCGTTACCACATAAACAGCTTCTACGTAAACAGTGAGTGTTTTTTAAGTGAATCTTTTATCAGTCCCACCTCTGAATACTGCACATTGATGCTCTCCAGTGTTGGACAGTAGGTGCCAAGGTCCTGAAAGGCCTTCTCTGTCATACCAGTACAGTAAGTCAGCTTGAGCGATGTAAGATGGGGGCAGAACTGAGAAATAACCTGACCGAGCAGATAGTACATTTAATATTAGTTTTTTCCCCCCACAAGGAAACACTATTGGATAATCATGGTTACAAGTAGAAAAAAGGAAAATGTACAAGCTTTATAAAATACACCCGTGGGTTTGCTTTGGATAGAAGCACATCTGATATTTGAAAGTGCTTTTTATACTGACCTGCACAACATAGTCCACGTGCTTTTTCCAGTGACAAAGAGCAAAATCCCTGAGTTGAGCAAATCTTTAAAACACAAAAAGAATACAAAATGCAAAATTATTTTTAAATAATGTTACATAAATTGTGTGCAGAAACTGTTTAAAGTACTGATACACTGTTTATTTTCCCTTTATTGAATGTAGTATGGTACAGTGTAATTAAAACTGATTACAAATGCTGTCCATGTATCTACAATACAAGTGCATTGATTCAAATCCCCAACCCAGACTTTAAATCTGACAAAAACCAACAAAAAACCAACAGAAACCTATGTAAATGGTGCTGGCCGCCGGATATATGTTTGCTGTTTAGTCGTGGGGGGGAGAGTCTTTTTTTTTTGTTATGGTGTATGAGCACAGAGGCTCTGTGAATGGGGTGATTTGTCCTCTGCATTTGAGAGGTTACCAGATTTTTTTTGTAAGTTTTTGAACTTTGTTTTTTTAATCTTTAGGAATTGTGACCATGGATCCTTATTGCGTGATTCTTTTTTTCCCCTTAAAAATTAAATTATCTTGCTTATTCTCACGCTGACTCTGACTTTTTTGGCCAAATCCACTCCCACTAAACAGCGTCCGCTCCGTAACCTTTCACAGTAGCGTCACATGGTTTCACATCACTAATGGGCCTTTTTAATGGCAGGCAAAGTGACATGAAATAGCATAACAAGCACAGGTTTAAGCAATAACCAGGGGTGCACATAATAACCAGGGGTGCACATAAGTGATGCGCAGGTGTGCATGCGCTATCAAAATAAACAATGCATGCCAGACTTAATGTTTGCATGCCTAAGATTTTAGGAAAGATATGTGCTAAACATGGGGACCGCAGTATCAGCCACTGTTTTTATAACTTTCTTCATTCAGCATTAAGTCTGGCATCCATTAAGCGATTACTTTGGTGTTCCTCCATCACCAAAGAAAAGCCAGAATGAACCCGAACTGCAAAGGAAGGGTGCGTTCTTGGAAAAATGGCTGCAGGAGGTCAGCTGGCTTCAAAGAAATGACACCTGCACTGAAATGTGGTGCAAACTATGCCGTAAAAATCCCACAGTGATGGATAAGAACCGGGCCTTTTATACCGGTACTAAAAACTTCAATCATTAGGCTTTTGATAAACATGCAAATAGCAGAAAGCACCAGACAGTAGTGCGAGTGGTTGTTAACATGCACAGCCGGCCCAGTGGTCCAATCGACAGATGGCAAGGAAAGCGGATTGAAGAACAACATCAAGCACTGAGTGACTTTTTTTTTTGGCCTTTCACAAAGCGAAACAGTCAGGAAGGGAGTGATGATGATGATGATAATGAAGGTTCCAGTGCTTTTAAATAGCAGTAATTGTTGTCAGTGCTTAAAAAGCTGTCATTTCATTTGGCTTTCAGTGTTTGAAAAGCAGTCATTTCATTAGAAAGCCACATACTACGGGGTATTAAAGAACAGATATGTGGTTGTACTGATTCTATTCATTCTCAGATCAAATTAAAGTACATGTGATGTCATGTTATCCATGTATTGCTCTATTGTGTTCATCCTGTGAAGTGGGCCATGGAAAAAATGTATTTAAAAAAAAAAAGTGAGGACCAAGCAACAAGCCCAGGTTCTCCCCAGAGAACAAGACCAAAAACTGTTGAAACCAGGGCCGGTATGTATAAAACTTCCCAAGAATGGTCTTAAGAATGGTCGTACACTTGGACTTAAGAATAAAAAAAAACTTTGCAAAAAGTTTAACATTTAGCAAGAGCCAGCATTTAAGGGTAATAAAATGAGAACTACAAATAAAATTCCGCCCCAAATACTGAGTTCAACCAATAGAGGAGCTGCACGGTGAATATATTAGTGACATTAAACCATTAATGTAGAGCTTTATACAACATACCTTTCCGTAATCATACCTTTAATTGGTTGTACTAAAATCTACCTAGCACACCACCAATCAATTTCCACTAATAAATGCACATGTTGTATTTATTATGGGTCAAACGTAAAAGTCATAGCAAGACAATGGATTCTAAAAGAAAACCAAACTGGATGACAAATGAAACAATTCTTTTGGCACAGTTGTGCTTAAATGGAAAGAGGTAGTGCGAGGAAAGTTTGGCCCAGCTGTTACAAGCACGGACAAAAAAAACTTAGGAGGTTATTGCAAGCTCCGTAAATGCAGTGTCACCTCGGACAAGGCGTTCAGCAGAGGAATATGAAAAAAGGTAGTATGTTTAATTGACCTTGCGAAAGGAAATCACAGTTTATAAAGCAAGCATGCAAGTTACAGGTTTGTGTCATTACTTAAATTGCTCTCATGACCCTCAGTTTTATGTTTGTTATGTATGTTACGTGCACCCCTGGTAATAACATTAATTAAGGTTACAAATATGCTACACAGAAATTTAAGGAAAGCTTCATGAATGTCATTGCAGACACATGTACTTGCCATACTATTGAAAAGGCGCACATGGGCAGTAAATATGGCTAATAAATGCTCTCCCAATAGAGGGTAATTGCCTTCAAAAGAAGAACTGAAGGCCCAGCATGGTGAGTGCCGTTAAAACGTACCCAATGTACTGACCTGTTCTGGGCTAACCAGCTTACAGTATTCTTGATCTTCATTTCTGTTTTTGGCAACTGGGTCTTACCAGGCTCCGTCCAGCAGTAGCCAATCGAAACACGGCGCCACAAAATGGGATTAGCAGCTGCAGAATTCCAAAGCTGGCAAACTCTGGCTGCCCTGTGGAACCAATTAGAAACAAAGAAGAGCTATGCTTCATGTATTCAAACTCAGCATTAAAAGACGAGGCAGTAATGTTGTTATAAGCATATCAAGTTCTGACGTGTAATATATCACACTGCAGTAAACAGTAACAGTAAAGATACAGCAGAAAATCTGTGTAAAACAACGTGAAATATTGTTATTTTCCTCTGCTGACTCCAAGAACGAAAGTACATTACCTGCACAGAAAAGGTATGGCTCCCTCCTGATTAAGCACCAGCTGGAAGATGTTTACCAAAAGCTCCACTGGCAGGTTCCTGCTCCAGCTGTCATCCTCCCCATCTGCACAATGTCCAAGAGGCAGGAGTGCAGCTTCCTGGCCAGGCATCACCTTTTTTTTTATTTCAGGTTTTACCATCTCTGTTTTTATTTTTGCAGGACGAAGTTTGGTCTTGCCATCTGAAGTGTTCTTCCTCTTACGGGCTTTCTTCTTGGGCTTCCATATGCTGTCATAGTTGTTTATGTTGGAAATAACAAAAAGCATGTCCTCACCCTCTTGGACTGTGTAATTGACCTTTGGTCGTCTGTACAGTTTTGTTTTCTTCTTCTTTTTCTGGGAATCTTTGGATGTGGCGGTTTTCTTTTTTGGAGTCTTCTTTTCTCCAGAATTAGTCCTGTGATGATCCATCCGAAATATTGCTCTCACTCCAGAGGAGCTACCCCCAGCCTTCGGCGGGGCATCTTCCCCTGTATCTTGATGCCCCGTAGCAGATAAATCCTCCATAGCTGCAGACAGATACGGTTATTAGCAGAGTCAATATCAGATAAATTCTACATAATTACAACACAAAAGGTTGTCTTCCGAAAAATCGGAGGATTAAGCGACAGAGAAAATATAAATTACACATCAATGTGTTGTACAGATATACAGATCATTTTTTGTTATTCGTTGTAGTGAACTTTATATATTTTATTAACAATACATTTTTATTTTCAAGCGAACGCATGGGCTCTTTTTAACAATAGGCAACCATACCAGACAGTTTCTATTTTCTTTCCGACTACCAAATTCCCAGAGTGCAGCGCAAACAACCGCTTCAACTATTGGATGAGATTAGCCAATAAGCGACGTGGGACACGAAGCTATTTCCTGTAGGATGCATGTGCTGGAAAAGAAAGTTGGCTGTTTTTCTTGAGGTTAAAGGGGCGCAATTTTTAATTTTTGTTTTACTTTGAGACTTCACGACGGTAAGAACTGTGTACTATCTTGTTGTATTTTATGATTCATCCGTATAATATGTATATTGTGCATGCACGTAACAAGAAAGTTATGTTGTGTGATAAGTGAACCTTCGCAAAAACGTTAACATTCCAGTAATAATTACAAATGTAGGTAGAAAGCTACCTTCTAATTGCTATCGGGCTAAGTACCTATTTTTGTAAAAAAAAAAAAACACAAAAAAAAAAGCAATAATTTAAAAAAAGTAAATTAAGTAGAGGGGAAAGTTTTTTACGTATGTAATATAGATAACGAGGGTTTACTCGAAATTGAATGTAGGACCGCCGATGTACTGTTCGATTTTCACATGGGGAATGATTTGCGTGGAGGGGGGACGTCATCACGACAGGAGGGTTGCGCCTGACGTCACGCGCCATCCGAAAACAAGCAAAGACAGTCATCCGCCATGTTGGTGCATAGCTTCTCGTGCAGTGCGTAATACTTCTACATGTGTACCGTGCTCTTTTGTTGCGTTCATCATGGTCGGCTGTGCTGTTGTCGGCTGTCACAGCAACAGTGTTCGCGACAAAGGCAAGGGATTCTTTAGGATTCCTAAAGTTATAAAAAACAGCGACCCAGAGAGGAGAGACGAAGTTTTATCTAGCTTGCGCCGCCAACAATGGTTATGCAACATCTCAAGAGAAGATCTCACTGAGAAGAACATTAACGGCGGCAGAGTTTGTGGAGATCACTTTGTCAGTGGTAAGAATAAGTCAATATTACATGATTACTACTTTTCCCATGTGTTTGTTTTCCTCCATAACCGTGCTCCATTCTTTAGCTAGTGAGCATTGGCTTAATAAATGTAATTCATACTTCACTTCACGCCTGCTTGTACTTACTTGGTGTGTACATCATTTATCCATGGACGCAGATTGTCGCGGCTGGCGGATGTGTACAGCAGTGATATTGCTCTAAATCAGTATTGAGCAGATGTATTGCAAAAAGTGTATTAAGTAGACTTTATTTTGATTTTAAAGTTTTTAATATGCTTTCTATCTATGCCAGTAGAAATAGAAATTGTCTTCTTTACCCAGTGTTTCAGCAATTTCATTGTCATTTCGTTAATTGGAATTCATCTTTGTGCTCCTTGAATAATGGGTGTGTTTGCAGATACTTATGCACCTCCTCACACAGCTGCTTAACAAAGACGTCCATAACTACAACCACTTTTATTCTGCCACACAAAGGAAACGTCTAGTCAATTTCCCTTTGCAGATGCGCAGTTGGCACCAAAAATGTCCTCCAGAGACACAAATCTGGTCTGCACATGCACAGTCCAAGTCTTAGTTGTTACTAAGTGTGGAGGTTAAGGTGAAATCTTAGTGATAAGATTATATTCCCCCCCCCCCCCCAAAAAAATTATTATTTGTATTGATACTGGACATAAAAAAAATCTGTGCTGCACATGAATAGTGCACCGGACATCACTGATGACTAAATTTACATCCCCCTGTGCACAGTCTGTAACAGCATACAGAAGAGTGAAGTGTATCTTAACATCGCTACATCTCATGCCTCTCATTTCACTTATGGTTGTGACAGCAGATGTAACCCATTGTGAATGCTATTCATCTGATGGCTGTGATTGTGCCACATATTAATGTAAACTGACTACATAAATTTGTGTGGTTTGAAAAATACGACATAACTTCCTAAACACCATTATTTGTTCGCATTAGGCAAACCATCCTCTACATATGACAGACGCAATATTGACTGGGCACCAACCGTGAACCTTGGATGCCGCAGTGTGAAGAGCCTGTCAGCATCACAGGCATCAAGAAAGGAACACCAATGGAAGCAACTCCTCAGTCTGTCCCTTGTCCCGCATGAAAGCCACATGTCCATGGATGCTTGTAGTGATACAATGGAGATCCCACTGACAAATATAACAGGTACCTAATTATGTGTTCCAGTACTATATGAATAAATATATGAATAATATGGTCAGTTGCATATATTTCACGTTATCCTGACCTGAAGTTATTAATGTGAATGGTTGGGTTTAGATTTCTTATTTTGTACACGTATATAGTGCATTACATATGTCTGTATGCAGGTGAATATGAATGTGTGTGTGTGTGTATATATATATATATATATATATATATATCTGTCCCTCCAGGATTTCGCGGGCATTTTTTTTTTCCCCAAAAAAGTTGCGGTGAAAGTTGTGCTGTTTCAAGGCTTTATTTTTTTGTCTATTTCATTTCAAGAACAAATGAATTTAAAGAAATGTTGCAACTGTTTTGCAACATTGCAACTTCCTGGAGGGATTGATTTATGCTTCTGCTTACCCATGACTACACGAAAATTTCATCTGCACGTGTTCCTCTGTAGATTATTTTTTTCTTTGCCCAGCCAGAAATAAAGAAATTATAAGCCTCAAGGTTTTTAGTTGCTTTCATTTGCTTTGGCGTCACCCACATCATTCGAAGGACTAGATAGGTTATGAGCCACCTGTGAATCACACGGGTGTTGTAACCTTATTGCTTTCCGTGTCTGAGGGTCCCATCCATATGACGTCAGTTTCCCCTTTTGTATTGTTTGCTGGCATCTGATGGTAGCTGGTTCACATATCACATGGCGGATGGCAGTCTTTGCTTGTGGATGGTACAGTGTTGTCACGTGCTACACTCATAAGTTTGGAGGTGTTCGGGTCATTAAGGGTATGAGACATGGTACTAGAGGGTTGTGAGGTGTAAGGACATTGAAGCTTTGGGCTGCAGTGTAGATGTTGGCTACACTGTCTATGCATTACCCCCGTAAGTCTATGTAGGACACTTCTGGTGGTTGGTATTGCCAAAAAACTACTGCTGCTTGTTACACATTATATATCTTTTTTTGTTTATTTTGGGTATTTATCTGCTTTTTGTCAGGTGAGGCATTGTAGCTGCAATTATGCCTGTTATTTCTAACTTCCCTTATTGTTTGGTTTGCCTTTCTAACTTAATTTTAGCAAGTTTGAATGAAATGCAGATGAACCTTATCTATCAGTACTTCCACTATTCATTCAATTACTTTTTTGTTTGCATTTGACTTGGGCAGTGTCTCTTTATTCCTACCATCATTCCTTCTAGATATTTCAACCCAGTATATGACGGTACTTAAAAAAAAAACACATGAGTAATTTAGGTTACTGTGAACTCCAGAGAATAAAAGTTTTCGGAACGGAATAGTCAAACCTATGCTTTTTTTAAGCTAATCCTCTCTAATTGCTATCTGTGAGCAAGTCACATGTATTAGTGGCAAGGAAAAACTCTGCAGTAGGAAGAAATCTTGGGAGGAACCAGGCTCAAAGGGGCAGCCCATCCTGCCTGGGCTGGGAGAGGAAGTCAAATTAACAAAATGACAAAATCCTAATTGATACAGTCCAGATTTTAAGATTTAAGCCTAACTGTGGAGGGCAGGCAGGTGATGGTGCTGCAGGGTAAGCATCATAGGCAGAACAGTGGGCAGGCTGGTAGGACGTAACACATGGTGGTGGTGGGGGGGGGCTTCACAAGCAGAAGGGCAGGCAGGATATCTTGATTTTCTCCAGACAGCACACCCCTGGAGGGTGGGGAAATAAAAAGTGCATTAGCACTAGAGACAGTGCAGTATAGGTTCTGGCAGGTCTGACTACGGCAGCGCAAGTTCATCCAAAGCCAATGGCACAAATCCCCACCCAGCTCTACACCTCATACTGTAGAACTAACTGGGGGCGACTAGCTAACTAGAGCTAATAGACTGAACAAGTGGCTTTTGAGTCTAGATTTGAGACTGAGCCTGAATCTGGCACAACTGCTGGGAGACATTCTACAGCTGTGGAGCTCTGTTATAGATCTCTGCAGCCTGCCATAGTTGTCAGATACCAATAGATCTCAAAAATATTCCGGTGCAAGGGTGAGACTTAACTGGAAGCTGTTTTGTTTGGACCAGGCAAATCACAGTATTAAATCAATGTGTAATTATGGTTTTTAATTCTAGCTAACTTTTTACTTAATGGAAGTAGCAAAGACAAGACATTTCTAGAGATCACTTCAACAGCAGCAGTGCCTCAGACTGAGGGCCAGGACCCATGGTCAGTGATTTGAATACTAAAATGATTTACTGATGTGATGCACTTTTCCAGTCACACTGGACCTGTCTTAACAAGTCTGTTTTAATAACTGGTAAATACTGAATAATTTGAGTTTTTCCCCATAGTGCAGCTTAATACTCAATTATTAATGGGATGGCTGAAAAGAACGTGCATTTTGACAAATTCCACTCTGGCTTTATGTTTATTTTTTTGTCAGTAGTGGAGCCCTCCTGGGTCTTCTTCCATGGAGCCCATTATTGTTCACAATGATACCAAACAACACAGTAGCATATTCTTCCCCTTTTAATAGGCCAAATGGCTGATAAATATCTTGAAAGCACCAGTGATACTAATAAAGGTTAAACACTTATTTTGAAACATGACTGTATTGCAAGGATAAATAGTCTCTTTAGGGGCACTAACGAATCTGTCCATACTGTTTTACCATACATTTGTAAAATAAACACCAATTTAATCTATCATGGACTAAAGGTATACATTAGACAATTGCTTTTAATTTAATCACTTTTCAGACGGAATGAAGCATTGTTTCAGTGAGCTGTAAGGGTACCAACAATTTTTTCCATGTGTATATTTTATTTGCCTCTGCAGTTGTACATTTAAAAACTTATAAGGCTCACCCTCAGAAGACACTTATTTACTGTTCTACATTGCTAGCAAAATTAGCATTATCAATCGATTCCGTTTAGCTGTTCTATAGTACTTTTTAAGTAGCAAGTGAGAAATTTTCATGTTTCAAATTTTCAAGTTATCGGGAATGCATGAATACCTTCGATGCTACTAATAATGAATAATATATTGAATATACCCTTTTTCCTTCAGATAACCCATGTGTCGAACACCAATATTTCCGTGCATTTCAACCAATCAAATGGTAGTGACACAACCAATCCGCCCTGATTGTAAGCTAGACCACGTCAACGCAGTTATAGCTCGGGTATGGCTCGCATAATTTATAGTGGAAAACTGCCAGTTTGTGGTGCGTTACGTGATCGTTATATGTCATTGCTGCTTTGAGTCTGGCACAGCTCAAGATGAAAACAGTGACTTATTTGACAGACTCTATTGATAGATAATGAAAATTTCTATTTGGATATACAGCAGTACCTTGGAACTCGAATGTAATCCGTTCAGAACTCCGGATTGAATCCTAAAAAGTTTGAGTTCTGATCTAATTTTCCCCATAAGGAATAATGGAAAACCAATTAATTGGTTCTCGGCCTCAAAAAATATGACACCGAAATATGTTTTTTTAGAACATATACTGTACTAAACACAGCTAAACACATTTATCAAAATGGTCATTTGTAAAGTAAGAAGAAAAATGTATCCAAACAATGTGTCCTGCCCCAATCGTCCACTCCTTCCTTGTGCTACACGCCCTCATTAACCTCGTGTGGAATCCTCGTGTGATCAGCTCTTTCTGCTTGTTGACATTAGTTCTCTGTATTTCGTCTTCGTTTCAATTTCCTTCCCCAGTCCGGTCATTGTATTGTCCGTCTGCATTTTGCCTGCCTTATCTGTAATTAAACCCTGTATTCCCCGATACCCTGACATCTGCGCCTTTGTCTCCATTCCATCCCCGCTCAGCAGGACAATATTATTATAATTAAACGTTTTAATGGTTTATTATTAATATTAAAATAATGATTAAGAAATCTTTATTTTGGATTGTATTTTATAATAATTACTGTTACCGAGTATCATTATCTACATGTGTTTTTACTGTCTAAATATATGTATTCAGCTAGTGTAAACATGCACGGTGTTATCACAGCAAATGCAAGGCTAAGACTGAAGCATTGCCCTTTGTTTCCACTGAGAGGCGGCGCGTGACTCATTTCCCCGTGATCAGATCGAATTCTAGGTCATTTTATTTCGAACTGGTTGGTTCGACTTTTAATTTTAAATTTGAGTTCTAACGAGTTGGAGAACTGAAGTACCACTTTATTTATATATGAATATGAATATCGCATTCTGAAAAATTTTCAGTATTGTTCAAACCTACTCCATGCACACATATTGTTCACAAGCTAAGGTCTGTATTATCTAAGCTAGTTTAAGTCAGAATGATAAGAGAGAGGCTAGGCTACTCCAGAGACACTCAGTTTAATAGCTTATAGTTGCTATATAGTCAATCTGAAATATCCTTTAAGATGTAGTTGCTTTGTAGTGATGTTGTGCTGATGTTAAAGTTCTGCTTTAAAATACAATGACCGACTCTACTTCATTCACTTCTAATGTGAAGTGCTTCCACATGACTAATCAAACAATCGTGATGGCTTCCAGAACTTTATTATACCTACCTCCAATGCAAACCAATCTTTGTCCACAGTAATGGAGGAAGAACATGGCTCTGTTTTCGCAGAAGATACAGGCCAGTCTGTAACCAGTTCTGATTCTGATTTAAGTGAGTAAATTTAAGGATTTCTACATATTTCAAATCCAAAATAATTTACACTAATTATTTTAAAGGGTGTTTACGAAAGCCACCTGGGTAAAGCAAATTAATCCAGTTAGCCCCTTCACTTAACTTGAAAGCTATATGGATATTTTATATGTAAATTTTTATAATTAATTGTTACTCTTCAGGTTTGAAATGTTGCATGAATCTATGGCCTTCCATGCAGGTAAACACACATTCTTCTCTAATGTAGAGAAGTACTTTCCTAGTTTCTCACTTTTATTTTCATTCTAGGAGACGAGAGTTACTTGAGACTTGTTGAAGACTTTTTGGGACCCCAGTGTGGAGAGCGACTCCAATTCGATGGCACGCCATGCAAGAACAAGCTTCTGATTCAAGTGGGCATGTTAAAAGAAGATAGAAAGGTTTCTTGGGGAAGTGTTGTGAAGTGGCTTCGGAAGATTTTTCCAATTTACCATTCATTAGATTTTCATGCTTTGATTGAAAGGACTGTTGAAATATCTATGAGTTTAAATGGGGAAGCAAGGCGGCGTTTCCTGGAGTCAAATGCTGATTTTGAATTTGTTGGTCCAATATGTGAGACAGTTGGAATTAGAAGATCAGACCTTTTGAAAATGTCAGACTTTTCTGAACAAGATAAAGGTATTGATATCACAAATGGCCTTGTGATGGAACTTTACAGCTTTATTTTACGAGAAAAGATGGATCTAGTTGTTTTACTTGCTTGGCTGAGGAATTTCAATCATAAATTTTGTAGTAAAGATAATGTTGATAAGACCTACAAAGCTTTAAAAAGAAAACTCTTACAAATAAGACCCGAGTATCAGTTGTATCAAAGAAACAGACATCGCTTCAATTGGTTACGAGATTTTTTTCTTCAGACTGAATTTGTTTTAAATAGTGGTCCATTCAGTTTGCAAACTAAGAAGCCATACAGTGCAAAACAGAAGAAGAACCATTTTTTCCCAAAATCCACGAAAAATGTGAAAACGCCAACAGCACACAGTGTGTTTGAAAAAGAAGCCTCAGCAATAGATCAAAAATCTGTTACTGGTTGCTCTGTACTTGGTCAAGATGAAAATGAAGCACCCTTATCAGTGACTACTGAAGATGAACTTGGAATGAACAGTATAAGAACTGAGGCAGATAGTGTTCTTCATCCAGACCAGACAAGGAATTTAGTAAGTGTGAAGGAAGAACATGACCCTTCAAGTATTGAACACTGTCAAACAGAGACGCACGTTGAGAATGACACAGCTATAAATCTGAATGCAAGTAAAGGAGAGGTTTTGACTCTCCTTGATTTGTTTATCTTAATTCTTCAGAAGTTGTCAAGTGTTCATGGAGTTAATACCAGTGAATCGGAGCAGGTTTCTAAGGATCTGCTGCAGAAACACTTTACTTTAATGCTGCAAGAGGACAATATCATAAGAGAGTTCAATGAGAAAATCAATAAATATCAAATGGATCTGTGTTCAGTAACTTCGCCGTTGCATTTTCTTGACTGCAATGCCCGTTTTCTCCTGGCTGTAGGTGAAGCAGTTGAGCGGCAGATAATTGCCTTTGAGAGAGAAATTTGTTTGACTACTGGTGAAAGTCTTGGTCGGGACAAGAACCCAAAGTTTGTGAATTTTGTGAATTTTTCTGAAAGTGCATCAACACGTTACATCCGCATGGTTTGCGACTTCTTGAGTCCGCTCAGCGAAACAAAGTATAGCTGTGGTGGGCAGTGGCTAGATTATTGTCAAATGAGAAACAAGCAGCCCAAACTGGCGGCATGCCGGTCCAACCGCTTTATTAGTTACTTTGAGTGTGCCACTGGTGTGGCTCATCACCACTCAGACATCGTGACGTTTTTGTCTGATCTGAAGTCCAGTTCAGCATATAGAACAAACATCATTCTGGAAAGCCTCGAAGATGATGCCAATGACCTGTTCATTCAGTCTCTTGTTTGTGTACTTGCAATCGTCTACTGCAAAATCTTGGGTCCATATTGGCAGCTTCTGAAGAGCAGCGAAGAATATATAAACTTCCACCGGCATGTACACAGTCTTCATCAAAAGCTTGTTCAGTGGAGTGAGGATGCTTCTTCGCTCCTGCTGCCTGAAAGCTCTGGAAACATTTTCTCTCAGTTTCCTTTGCAGGAGAGTAACTTCAAGGATGTGTTCTCGCACTGCACGCCCACTCCCGAGAGAGACCTGAGTTCCTTAATCCGGAAGTGTTTGCAGAAGACTGTGAAAACAATCACAGACATCACAGAGAGTAATCTGAAGGATTTCCTGCAGGGTGGAACTGACAACAAACACCTTTCCACTGAACAATGTTTAGAACTGAAAAGCTGCCAACTGTCACATCTGATGGGAGATTATCCCTATGGTCACGCCTATCCCTATGGGTTGACTTCAGAACCGGCGGTGAATTTTGCCGAGTCTCAAGATACTGAGGAATGGAACAAAACTCCACTTGAACTCTCTAGCAAATCACCAGTCCTAGCTGCTGTCGCCAGACATGGAGGGCCTTGTAGAAGCAAGCAGGATGTCGACCGCCTGCTGATGAGAATGAACCAGGCCAGCCTTGCCCAGAAACGGGAAGCAGTCCGTTGCGAGATAAATTACCAGAAAATAATGTTTGGTAAAGACAAGGACCTCACCCAAGTTGGGTTCTCCCTGGCAGACATGGTTGCAAAGCTGAAAAAAGTGTTGCCTGAGATTGGACATTATGGGGCAACCAGAGATGTTCAAACAGATGCCAGTGGGCAGGTGGCTGAGAAAGTAAATCGGCAAAATGCAAGAGTGGTTTCATCACAGTCTATTTCTATAAATGCGCCACCTTGCAAACAAACAAGACTTCACAACAGCATTAATTTGAGAGAGATTACAGTAGAAAATTACACAGACTATAGGGAGAGCTTTAGTTTTGATGACACTCCGTCCTTTGCCTGTTAGCTCTATGAACCATTCTCTGTGGTATTGGTATTTTATTTTTTTAACTACATATTGAAGCTCCAATAAATGACACCTATTTGTGTCATTTGTGCATTTCATGCTAAAATACTATTAAATGTAAAATAAGTAAATCGGTTCTGTGCAATTAAAGTGACGTTACCCTTCCTCTGCCACGTCCCCTGTCAAACGCCAATTTCTGGATGTGACACATTGATTTTCAGTTGTATCAGCTAGACGTTTGTTTTTGACAAAAATCAAACATTTAATTCTGATTGTAATTTGTAAATGTAGTCAGGTGTTTGTTTTGCTTATTTGTATATGCATATGCTTTTAGTTCCGGTCTTATCAGCCTTGGATTTGTGAAAGCAAGTCCTTGATTTTAGACTTTCTTTGAAGAATGTTGTGTGCTTTGCTAATGTCCCTTGCTGTTTTACAGGTTTTTTTCCCCACAAATAAAAGTCAGTGGTTTTAAAATGTCTTGGGTTTTGTGTGTGTGTGTGTATAAGCTGTAGCAGACTGATCCTGTCATGGTCTGGGAGGACCACTGGGTTTGCAAATATATCTTGTGTCCTGGTGTTTGCAGAAGGAAAAAAAGGGTCAAGTCACTCTGCAATCAGCAACTTCATATATTAAGCATTTGGCAAAACTCAGGATAAAGCAAGATAAATACAGAACGGTGCTCTGGAAGACAAAGAATATCTAGAGACCCTGGAGTTTCTTCATCCTTTCTGACTTAGTGGGTACACCTGATATCCCCAGGCTGTTCCAGGCTAGTCATAGTAACTCGCATATCTCAACTTGGAACATTGTTGAGATAAAAAACATGATTATCTTCTGATTGAATTATGATACAAGTAAGGACCAGATTTAAACTCGGAATATGCCCTATAGCTTACTTATCAAATAATATCCATAGTTTTTTCTTTTCCTTTGAATATCTATGTGTGTAGCTACTGTATGTATAACAGTCACATGACAAATAAATAGTTTAATGATATGACCTTTCTGTTCGCACACCATGTCATGGGACTAGTATTGGGCACAATTGATCTTTTCAGCTTTTTTTTTTCCCTTAAAGAAGCAACAACAGCATACTTGTATCGTTTTGAGTACAGAGAGTTTAAGTAGAACAGTATGAAAACAACTACAAACTGTTGAAATATTCCTTGAGAGGTCATCTAAAGGAACAGGGACCTACAGGATGGGTGCACCGTTTGATGACCATAGATAAAATAGTATTTCACTTACGATTCCCTTGCATGTTCTGATGTCTGGTGCTCACTTGACAAATATTAGCAGTGCGTTTCCATCCAAAAATCTGCTGGAGCAGTTCTGTGTTCATGGTAGACCTGCTCTTTTCTCCATATAGAGGTATTGGGATGGATTCCTGGTGGAACAAAACTCCCATCACTCATGTTCTGGTGGCTCTTTTTGGAATGGGTTCCTGGGTCTCAGTGAACTCGTTGTGGGTCGAGCTTCCCGTGGTTGTCAATGTCCTCCCTGAACGTGAGTATTACCATTGTCAAAAATATTTGAACCCATTTTAAAAATGTAGAAACAATTGTGCTCAATTTGTTAATGGCAGAAACATGAGACTAGGAATATGAAACATGAACCCAATGGAGCTTGGCTTAATTGTCAGAACAGACTACTTCTGTATTAAAACTAATTTAAAAAATAGTCTAGAATCATTCATCTTTGTAAACAAGAATGTCCAGTAGTTTATCATGCAGAAATATAACTAACTGAATGTTTATTTACCTGTTTATAGGTTGGAACCTGCCTGCTTACCTGTCCGTGTTGATTGCTTTTGGAAATATCGGTCCAGTGAGCATGTCGCTCATGCACCATTTTGCTCCAGGGAGAATCAATGAGCGATTGGTCATCCATGTAATTCAGGCGTTGGCTGTACTGGCTTCCGCCTTCCTTGCTATGTTTTGGTTCCATGAAGTTAGTGTGTTGGGGGAGATGCACTCTGTGCCCTACCTCCTGTTGGTGTTTGTGTTGGCTCTGGTCTGCTGCACCTCCAATGTTACCTTCCTGCCCTACATGTATAGGTTTCCCCCCGAGTTTATCCGCACCTTCTTTGTTGGGCAGGGCCTTAGTGCTCTTTTCCCCTGTGTTGTGGCTCTGGGACAAGGTGTTGGGAAGCTGGAATGTCTGAACAGCACTGCAGCAAATGGCACCCTGGAGCCACACTACCTGAAGGAAAACTTTCCTGCTCAGAATTTCTTCTGGTTTCTGTTTGCCATGCTGGGAATCTCTGGCCTTTCGTTCCTGGCCCTGACGGCGAGGGTCACGGCGGATCCAGCTGCGCCGGACTTCCAACTTCCCAACGTTCCAGTTTCTGAAGACACAGAGGAGTGTTCTCCACTGCAAAACGGGGGGATGGCAGTGACTGACAACCAGCTGGTTGTGGCAAACCCTGTCCCTGAAGGAACTTTCTGGACTCCAAATAACATCTATCTGCTCGTGTTGCTGGGCGTGTCCAACGCTCTTTCCAATGGAGTTCTTCCCTCAGTGCAAAGCTTTTCGTGTCTTCCATATGGAACAACGACCTATCACCTCTCTGTTGTCCTTGGAAACATAGCCAACCCCCTTGCCTGCTTTGTGGCCATGTTTGTTCTCTGCAGGTAAGTACATAACAGAGATACATCACATTTGCTACAAATACGTCAGGTGTTTGTGTCATTGCAGCTATATCTGGCCATATTTATTTCTCTTTGTTGTTTGCTTTTGGAAATATTGGACTGTGTTTTTGAATATTTTTTTCCTACATAATGTAACTTGTTCCTTCATGCTGTCCTGTAGGTCTAGCATAGGTCTAGGTGTCCTGGCTGCTGTGGGGGGGCTCTTTGCGATATATCTCCTGGTTCTAGCTGTCCTCAGTCCCTGTCCTCCACTTTTGGGGAGCACTTCTGGGATAGTCCTTGTGGTGAGTACATAATGTATACATAATAGCCCTATTAAAGCAGGACCACATCATGTTAAAATACTAATTATATGGGTTTGTATCCTTATAGATCTGATTTGGTAATACATTTGAAAAGTCATGATCGGTCAGGTCGTACTATATAATTGACCCAGTTAGAATACACTTGGTTACAGTTACGTAAACCCTCCGTGATGCTAAGTCGACATTTGGCACCACTGTGTAATTTGTGTCCTGTGATGTATTCCTACCCAATTAGGTGGCTTCCTGGATTATTTTCACGGGGACGTTTTCATACCTGAAGGTGGCCATCGGTTCCCTGCTTCATGAGGTGGGACACGCTGCCTTGCTGTGGTGTGGCGTCTTTATCCAGGCAGGCTCACTCATCGGGGCGCTCTCCATGTTTCCACTGGTCAGCGTCTACCACGTCTTCCAGAAGGGGAGGGACTGTGTGGACAATTGTGCTTGATGGTCAGTTTGCCAGGCAGAGGGCAGTGTCTGGGGCCGCAGCTGCGAGGGGGACAGTTTCTGTTCTTCATGCGAGGTTTTTATTTAAAGGAAAGCAATTTCATTTGTCTTGTTTTACGAGTTTTTTTCGGCTGGTTCAGTTTGTAAATGTACACCTCACTCAGGGATATTTTAAGTATATTTTGTTCACAGCACAAAAACGGAACTGTAGAATTATGGTGTTATAATGCACTGCTTCATGTTCATTTTCATTTACTTTGTGGATATGCAGACAGTTAGCCTACAACTAGCCATCACTCTGTTCGGTGGTATACTGTTGTTTTATCGACCTTAAAACTTAAAAAGTCTGCGTGACTCGTGGTGTCATTGCCTGCTACTAAATTTGCATGCTCACTTGGAATGTGTAAGTGATTTGGATCTAACTATTTGCAGAAAATGTGTTCAGGCATGTCTGAGATTATCATATCACATTTCTGTTCAGATTCATAAATGTGTTGACTACTTAGATAAAGCTGTTACGATATAATCCTTTATCAAAATTAAGCTGCTTTTATCACAGTCAAGTTACTTTGTATGGTCTTTAAAAAAACTTTATCCTGTACGAAGAATGACATGCTAAATTAACACTGAATAATGATTAATTACCTCTAGCACTGTTTAGCTGAAGCTTTTATCTAAAACACGGTTAAGTGATCAGTTGATAATATTGCATGGAATAATTACAAATAATTTCTAAATCATACAGATATCAACTTCTTTTCCCACAGTATAATCTGTAAATGTTTCTAGAATCAGAATGGGCAACATTTCAGAAATTTGCTACTTTGCATTTGTTGTAGGCAGAAATCTGAATTTAGTGTTGCTTTCTACATTTTCACAAGGAAAAAAAAGCACTTTCCTAAAATTCAAAGTAAAAACTGACATTTGAACTGTTTAATGTTCCGCTTTAATTGGGTTCTGTAGCTACAAGCCTGAGAAACAGTGCCTAAGTTGGTGATGTGGAATGTGCAGTTTTTTGTGCAATAACACACATGTCTGCCAGGAACTTCTCATTCTGCAAGTAGTGTTGTAGTGTTTTCCAAAGTAAACAGATGCCCCGTATGAGAAAGTATTTAGATCACACCCTCAATTTTATAGCCTGCTATTTTGCTATCTGTAGAGGGTAGTGATGCCTTAATACCAAGTTTTAATATTTAATGTTTGTTATCTCTGGCTCATTTTCCTTGTGGAATATGGAAAATATCTGTCCTACAAAAATATGGGTAACCAGCACTTAAAGGTTAACAAGCCAGTTGGCTCCCTACCAAAATGATGACGATTTCCAGTCTACTGACTTCTTAGGAAAAGATATTTACGGTTTAAATACTTTGGAAGGAAAAAAATGATGCATCAAGTGTTATCAAATACTTATCTGTTGGAACATGTGGGGTAACCATTCTTTGAAATTTCGTCAGTGCACACATAGCTGTCAATATAGATTGATTCCTGCTACATTACGCAGATGAGCTCTGGAAGGGGTCTGTTTAATTCAGTTTTAGTTGAGGTTGGTGAAATACATCATACAACCCTTAAGGTATGATTAACAT
>JAABNY020000046.1:18212277-18236450 GCA_015164015.2 Brevimyrus niger
TGGAAGGGGTCTGTTTAATTCAGTTTTAGTTGAGGTTGGTGAAATACATCATACAACCCTTAAGGTATGATTAACATTACCAGGACCACACCTGATAAATACAGTCTTCAGCCAAAATCTGTCATCTGCCAACACCTTTTAAATAACATTTATAATCTTTGTTCAAAAGAAGAAATGACATTGAATGTTCAAGTACAAAACAAAACACTTCTTCAGTTTTCTTTGATGATTCCAGAATGTAAATTTTCCAAGGTAATTTGTTGCTCCCTGCAGGGTGTCTATTCCTTTATGCAGAATATAAATGCACTAAACCCTCACATTACGTACCATGAAGTGCGCGCTTGTCAGCCTTTGTTATTTTGCTTTAAAAAATATTGCCCAACGTTTGAGAAGAATAGTCGTATAATGAGGATTATAATAACTACAAGCAGCGAATGAGGGGTCCAAAGGGTTGGGATGTCATCCATGGCATAGAAGTAATGCATCAATTTTCATTTCATTATAAGGTCATCGTTTATCATTTGCGTTTGGGTAGGAATAAAGAAGTTTATCATTGTCAGTTCATCACTCCCCATAGAAACACTGGGAACAGATGAAAATGGATAAACATAGCTGTTTTCATGGTAAATGTTATGTCATGCCAAAACTGTAATGAGTTTTAATGTGCTTTTATATGGAGTTGTATCTCTGTAGGACAGACATCATCAAATTGAATACTTTATAAAGTTTGAAGGAATTTTGTATTTATCTCAAAGGTGCCTTGGCTCCAGGGCCTGCCATTCACTGCCATTCACTTGATTGGATTTTCTCTGCATTTAGGGAAGTATGTTAGTTCAAAATCCATAAGAAACAAACTACTATAGGCAAAGAAAACCCATTCAAATGAATGATTGGGTTGAATTTGCCCCCAAAACCCAACCCCCATCCCCCCCACAACTGATTTTCACCAAATTTGCAGGGTCCTTCGATTGCCCCTTCCTGCAGCATGCATCAAGTTTGGTGAGGACTGGCTGAAACAAACATGAGATGTTGCTGTGTGATAGTTACAGGCGTGGCACTGGCCTTCAGGAAGTTAACACATTTTTTAATTAATCATATATAAGGGCAATGTGCTGATTTGAGTGCTACAAGATTTGTGTAGGTAGTGTGGAGAATGTAACATTAATTAACAGAAAGATGCCGTTTTTTAATGTATAGAAATCACTGGGAAATGGCAGTGGCTGTCTTTCAACAGTAGATGTATTTTGATGGCATGAGTCACAGAACTGAATGTGAAAAGGATTTTGACCATCAATATGATGTTCAAAAAGAAACGAGGAAAATGTCATATGAGGAAATTTCATTTTTGGGAAGAAAAAGAATAAGAAAAGCCCTAACACAAACAATACTGATCTATAGCGCTGTGTGCTTTGGACCCCTATTTACTTTATTTAATCACAAATTATTGTTATTTTGTTGGTAACATTGTTAAACATTGTAACTTTTGATTGTGAAAGTGTCCAATTTGCTGACTGGGATGCATGTCATTGATTACACTGCAGAGATGTGTTTCAGTAGCATCATTATCCTGCCAGCAGAATCTTTGAATTGTCTCACTGTGGTTTGAGTGAAGAGGCTCGCTGCCTGTGCTCTGTCCGTGGCCTATTTTCTTACCATACTTACCATATGCTAGCCAATTCACTCCCTACTCTCTCTATTTTTTGGCAGTTTTCTTGCCTATTTCTGTTTTAACGTCAACTGTCTGTTCTTAAAGTAACGCTACATAATAAGGTAGTCATCTTGTATTCATTTTGTTTAGTTTAAATTTAATTTCTGTGGATTTTTTTTTTTTTAACTTCATAGCACTTTTAGGTTTGTTTTAAATGTAAACAGAATTATAAATTTATTATTATTATTATTATTATTATTATTATTATTAACAACATCTTGTTAATGAATGTTGGCATGTCCTTGTATGATTTCTTTTTCCATATGACTCCTGCACCTGGTGTTAATCCTGCTGGTTATTTACTGTACCTGCTGATAACTTGCATCTTTAAGCTAGGTTGAGCTGGTAAATTACATTCACTTGTGAAAATATAGGTATTTTTCAGACAATGGCTTATAAGTTTAGTTTTCCTAAAATAAAAAGATGGAAATTTATTTAAATTACAAGTACATGTAATAATTATTGGTTTTTTTTTTTTTAAATACATGTGAGCTTCCCTTAAAATAAAACATCTTTGTAAGGAAGTACTTTGCTAAATGGCTGAAATGGAAAATGCATTTTGTTTACTAAACACTGAGGATTTTTTTTTTAAGAATATGCTGTATGTCTGGTGTTTTCTGTCTCTTGATGCAAATACATTCCTGAATTAGCCTCATATGTGTTATATTTGGAAACTGGGTTCTGAATAACCTGGCAACGTTGTTTGTAAGATAAGACGCGGACGCCTGAGCCTCCTGCTGCACGTCTGATGCATTGTGCTTTATGCTCCACTCTGATCCTGCCTAAACAGGTTGACTGCTGATGGATTTGTGGAAGTAATTGTTTTTCTCTTGAGACATATTCAAACTGGAATGAAGACTATGCTTCTTGTTTTCTTGTTTTTTTTCTTGTTAAAAAATGTCATTGTCAATCCAGAGGAAATGAGAGATCACATTGGATTACCGGTTTTCATTTTGAAGAATTTTTATTTAATAAAGGGACCTATTATGACAATTTGGCTTCTGGGTTTGACAATGAATAGTATATATGCGCAAGTTTGGTCACCTTACCTTAAAAAGGACTTTTGTGCCATAGATAGGGTTCAACATAGAGCTACAAGAATGACTCTTGGTCTTAGAGGAATGTCTTATGTGAGGTTAGCTGAGCTGAATCTGTTTAGCCTCGAACAAAGGAGACTAAGGGGGGACATGATCCAGGTATATAAGATTCTAACAGGTCTGGATGCTGTTCAGCCAAAGGGCTACTTTAATATTAGTTTAAATACTAGAACTTGTGCCCATAGGTGGAAATTAGTTGGAGAACATTTTAAAATGAATTTGAGGAAGCACTTAGTCAGCGCATAGTCAGAGTATGGAATAGTCCCCTTGATAACGTAGTGCAAGCTGAATCCTTGGGTTCCTTTAAATCAGAGCTAGATAAGATTTTAACAACTCTGAGCTTTTAGTTACATTCTTCCCAAACAAGCTTGATGGCAAATTTGCCTCCTCTCTTTTGTAAACTTCTTATGTTCTTATTATCGAAAAATCATTATTCAATCTTCATTCTCTTTTCAAGTAATTCATTATAAAGTCATCATTTATCATTTGCATTTGGGTAGGAATAAAGAAGTTTAATGTAGAACCGTATTGAAGGTCACTCTATGTAACGAGGCGGCCCTTCGCGGCTGGATTTACAGTGAGAAAGACTAAAACAAATGTGGTGGAACAGCACGTATTTATTGTCATGCAGCACAAGAACAACCCATCTCATGACAACTGGCAGCCTTTAATACTTTCAGCTGTTACAGGTTTAACCATAATTCCACTCACAGGTACTTTGTTAAATCCCAACCATAATCCTTCCACCACAATACACAACACAACAACCTACATACATAAATACACAAATACATTTTACACTTTCATATTAATAAATATTTTCCCCTTTAATCTTACACCTAACTTCATACGATAAAACCCAAAATCCCCAAGCACAAAAGATTCCCCCACACTCCCTTAACCCATGGCCTCTCCCGGAACCTGTCTCTGGACCCCTGGGGAAACATTTGCCTGTACACCCTGGAGAGAGCACAGGAAGAATGGCGAGTAATAATCTTACAATCACTTCCTTGCACCCCCTTTAACGCAAGATTTCACACCCACATCTGCATTAGTTCTCCTTACTGGTAACCTTATTCTCTGAAACGCCATGCCTTTTCCATTTCACAGGCCCCACCACCTCCCTTGATGAGGACCCGAAACAAGGCTACCAACTGATTTCAAAATTCAAACATTCAATAAACTAAACTTTTGTAGGCACATGCTCTTCTGTGCCAATCCATTGTCACAGTGCGATGCTAAATGCTTAATAAAGTGCTTTTAATACAGTAAAAGGTGTGCTGCTACTGCTATACAGACTACAATAAATAGTAAGGGAGTCCTCTTCCTTACACTCTAAATAACTGACAACAAAATTTAATTGACATTAAATATATTCTGTTAGAAAAGTACATTTTAAATAAAAGGATATGTTCAAATTTAACTGTTTACATTAAAATGAAAGCCAGGATAAAGTTTAATGTTCAAAATGTTCAAATAAAATTTAGTCACAATTCAATATCTGGAATTTTGCAGATTTTCTTAAGAACTTCAGACCTACATAATAGAATCTATTAATATTACTAACTTTTGACCTCATTAATGCAATCAACCAATTAATACATTTTCCTGTTAGTGATTGTATAAAAAGCATTTGTTGTCTGAAAAGAGAGGGTGAATCAGTTAAAGGTTAAAGCGGAGAAGAGCTTAATGATTGTTCATACAGCTCAGCGGGTAAGGTTGGAGATTCACAAGGTAAACAGCACATTAAAAAGTTAAGCACAGCACATTTAAGTAGCATAATTTTAAAGCCTTATTCCTTTAAATAGATTTTTGTGTGAAATCAGCTTCTGGAAATGCACCAGTCAGAAATGTGTTTTTATTATTTGCAAGTTAGTAGTTTTTATTTCCTTGTTCTACATTTTTGTTGATTACATTGGGTGGATGGATGGATGGATGGATGGATGGATGGATGGATGGATGGATGGATGGATGGATGGATGGATGGATGGACGGATGGACATTTCTCTTTTTTTATAAGAGAAAGAAGACTTCAACCCCTGAAGTTGCAGAAATTTGGTAATGAACACTTCATCAAAATGTCAAAAACTCATTTCAGTAAGAGTGAAATGTCACAAACACTGCTGAAGTTCCCAACAAATTGAGGTCACAGAATAGTCTGGGCATGGCCTCCTGATTGGCTAAACTGAGCACACCCACCAAATAATTAAAATATAATCCCCATAGCCCAGACTCAGCATCACACTGGACTTTGAGGTAGGATCGCTGATCCCAGGAAGTCTTTAGCATGTGAACACTAAGGCTAAACAGTCTCTGCTATAACTCCAGATGACGGACTGTATCATGGTATTCATCTCAGTGCAATTTTTCTGCATTCAGTAGAAAGTGAAAATAATTTTAAGTCTGGGGTGTGTCCAGGACTAACAGGTAATTATTCCATTTAATAATTTAGCGTATTTACTAATATCTAAGTAACACATGTTTATAAATTTTATTAGTATATCAAAGTATGTATACAAGAATTGTAACATCACTAATGGAAAACTATCAATTAAATTTGATTAAACAGTTTTAATGTAGGGATTAAGCAATTTTGAATGCAACTTTTTTTCTTTCAGATGAAAGCACACTTTTTCTAGGTGTCAGCTGCCATTGATCATTCTTTTCAATTAACTACAGTATTTGATACATGAATTACTATTTTTTTTGCATATTCCAAGGTGACAGTTTTCCTTATACACTGCTTATATATTGTATATTTCTTTTTTGCCAAAAAAGTTTATATGATTTCCCCCTGCAAATTGTACCATGATCTTACAAAGAACTTGCAAACTTTTGTGTTATTTTTGACATAGTGATATTTTCCATCAACTTTATGCTTTTTTGATATTGCAGTAGGCGTCCACTCAATCGTCCAATCATTTCTTTAGTGTTAAACTGTCTGGCCAGGGGCTTGGACAAATTGGTCAGATTATAGACTTAATATGCTTAATGGCTAACTCAAAGCACTTGTTAGAGATTAATCTAATGCTGGCATGGATTTAAGTGGATCTTATATAAAACAATTACTGCTGGTGCTACATGCTTCAAGGATTTCTCCATAGTTTGAATGTTCAGGTTGAGATTAATTCAAATCTAGATGGAATGCTACGTTTTGAATTTCTCGTGAATAGAAGCAGAAAACCTACTGAGTAATTTAAGTCTGTTTTCCTGTTCCATAGTTTGTAAGAAAAAACATATATAAGTAATTTATACTAGAACCTTAGATGAGATGTGATATAGAGTATTACCTTACACTCAATTTATAGTCATTTATAAATACATTGACTTCATTAATTGCCATTCCTTTGGTAAAAGAGAAAACTAAATTGTCCTAATAACTTTTAAGTGTCTCAAAACAATTGAAAATAATGACAAATAAAGATTCCTTCATTGATGGCTTTGTGTTCTCTAAGCATATTTTTACAAACCGCAATGTAATGTGTGAGGGCCATTCAGCCCATCAAACTCATTTGGGGAAAACTTAATATCTTAGAGTTTTTAAAACCTTATCTAGCTCCCATTTAAAGGAACCCAGGGTTTTAGCTTACGCTACACCAGCAGGAAGACTCTATACTCTATTCGATACTCTAACTAAACGCTGTGTAAAGAAGTACTTTCTCAAATTCATTTTAAAATGTTCTCCTGCTAATTTCCACTCAAGGACACAAGTTATAGTATTTAAACTAATATTGAAATAGCCTTTTGGCTGAACAGTTTCCAGACCTGTTAAAATCTTATAGATCTAGATTGTGTCCCTCCTTAGTCTCCTTTGCTCGAGGCTAAACAGATTCATCTCAGCTAACCTCTCCTCATAAAACATTCCTTTAAGACCAGGAGTCATTCTCGTAGCCCTACGTTGCACCCTTTCCAAGACAGCAATGTTCTTCTTTAGGTATGGTGACCAAACCGACACACAATATTCTAGGTGGGGTCTTACCAAGGAATAACATAAATGTAACACCTCCCTTGACTTAAACTCCGCACACCTAGAGATATAACCCATCATTCCTTTGGCCTTTTTTATTGCTTCCCTACTAGGGCTAGAGTGGGACATGGAAGCATCAACATACACACGAGATCTTTCTCATAATCAGCTACCTTTATTTCAGTGGAACCCATAAAATATCTGTACTTTATATTTCTGCTCCCTGCATGGATTACCTTACATTTATCTATGTTAAATTTAATCTGCCAGGTATCAGCCCAGTCGCTAATTAAATCAAGATCCCATTGTAGCCTCTGGGCTGCTAGTTCAGTATCTGCTACACAACCTACCTTGGTGTCATCTGCAAATTTAATTAATGTTAATTAGGAGCAATAGTGGTCCTGAAATTGAACCCCGCAGTACCCCACTATGAATGCAGGTCCACTGTGACATTGTGCCTCTAATAACTACCCGCTGCCTCCTGTTTGTTAACCATTTTTTGATCCAAGCTGCTACAGTTTCTAAAATCCATGCAGCTTTGAGCTTAAGCAAGAGCTGTTTGTGGGGGACAACATAAAAGGCCTTCTGGAAATCTAAGTAGATCACATCGTAGGCCTTTTTGCGATCAATAGTTATATAAATATATAAATGTGTGTGTGTGTGTTTATATTTTCTTTCCCAGACGAATCCTTCACACCAAGGTATCCAATGGCTCCTTTCACCCACATACTGACCTGCCTGTTCGGCACAGGCTCCTGGGTCTCCATCAGTGGAATGTGGGTGGAGCTCCCTCTCATTGTCCCTGAAATCCCAGAGGGCTGGTATTTGCCTTCATACCTCTCTGTCATCATCCAAATGGCTAATATCGGCCCCCTGTTTGTCACCCTGATGCACCGTTTCCGCCCGGGCTGGCTGAATGAGGTGGCTGCCATTTTGTTCATCATCAGCCTAGGGACCATGGCCAGCTTCCTCCTGGCTTTCTTCTGGCAGGAGACCCTTGTGATTGGGGGGGTCCGTCACAGTGTGACCCTCTTGGTTCTCACCTTCTTCCTTGCCTTGGTTGACTGCACATCCTCAGTCACCTTCCTGCCGTACATGATGCGACTGAAACCACAGTATCTCACCAGCTACTTTATCGGAGAGGGCCTCAGCGGATTCATCCCAGCTGTGGTGGCACTGATCCAAGGAGTAGGTGTGGTCCAGTGTCACAATCAGACTCTAACGACTAATAGGACCCTGGGAAATGGCACACTGGGCTACGAGCTCCAGGCCTACTACCAGCCAGCCAACTTCTCCACTCAAACTTTCTTCCTCTTCCTGAGCTCCATGATGACGATAAGCCTTCTGGCTTTTGTATTCCTGAACATCCATCTTGCGGTGGGGCGCCAACACAACTCTGGCTGGTACCATGACAGGGATCTGGGAGTGGACAAGAGCAGCCTGGCACTTAGGCATCAAGAGCAGTCGGAGGAAAGACCCATGATCCGTCCTTTACGTAACCTCAAGAGAAACGCTTGCAGTTCCTTTGGAACTGGGACCTACATGTGGATTGAAGTGCTCTTCATTTTCTCCATGCTGGCCTGGGTTAATGCTGTGACTAATACTGTGCTACCCTCAGTCCAGTCATATGCGTGCCTGCCCTATGGGAATAATGCCTACCACCTCTCTGTCACCATGGCAGCACTGGCTAACCCCCTGGCCTGTTTAATTGCCATGTTTTTCCCTATAAGGTTAGTCCGAACCTTTGTGTACAGTCCCTATGCATTTGTCATTATCCATCCATTTTCCATAACTAGAAAAAATACAGAGAATATTCAAAATCCACACATAGAAAGCTGGACAGAGAGATCAAACCCACAACCTCAACACGTCTCCTGCAATCATACAGAAACAATATTAATAATAATTTTAAAGACATTTCATAGGCTTAAGAGTGATGAGAAAGTGGTAAGTAAACTTAGAATAGATTAAAACATGAGATACAAAATGTACACCAAAACTAACTGTGGTTGATACAATGCTCCAGCATTTGTCCAGTGATCAAGGAACCAAGGAAACCAGGGCTTAATAACGCTGTTTCACTATACTGGACATGAAACATCATTTACACTGCAAACAGTCTAATGTGTAACCCGTATTATATGTCAATGACTTATTATGCAGTGTTTCACAAAAGAGGAGAGGATTCCTCAAGCAGCTCCAAAACCATACAAATGACACCACCTGCTCTTCCTTCAGGTCTTTGCTGCTGATGGGCACTCTCACTGTCATTGGCACTGGGATCGGGGCTTACATCATGGCTATGGCGGTGCTCAGCCCTTGTCCGCTGCTGGTACATGAAAGTTCTGGAGCTGTTCTAATTGTAAGTCTGCCTTTCTTTTCATTTACTGACAAAAGAAACAATTAAAATGCCATGAAGAATAATTTAGTGCGAAACGCGTAATAAACATGGTAAATGTAAATGTGTAAGATGAACTAAACTTCGTACCTCTTGCCTCAGGTGGCAGCATGGGTGTTCTGTGTCCTCACACTCACCTATGTGAAGGTGATCATTGGGTTGATCCTTCGGGATGAGGGTCACAGCACCCTCGTCTGGTGTGGAGCAGTGGTGCAGCTGGGTTCCTTGCTTGGGGCCTTTTCAATGTTCCCCCTCATCAACATCTATAAGCTTTTCATATCGGGAGACCCCTGTAACACCAAGTGTCTAAAATAAGAATTGCAGGAGCGTACTTTTTACTATATAATCTAAAAGCTTATATGGATGTAGTTTCCCTGAGTAATGTAACAGCTCAAACTGTTAGCTTAGGTGTTGTATAGACAGAACATGAAAATGGTATAATGGGTATAATCTTCAGAATGTTTCTCTAAATGCATAAGGAGCTCTTCTCTATTTGTGTCATTGTGCAGACCAGGGTTATATTCACAATTTCTCAATTTGCTGTCAGCATTTAACCTTTTTTGCACTTTTTGCTAATCGCACGGTTCCAAAGACTCACAGTTTTATTGTATTTTCTGCCAGGACATTTCAGTATATAAGAATATTAAATAACCAGGTGTATTCAAGTGGTCAATAGACATTTTTGTATTTTTTATTATGCAAATTGATAGAAAGCATCATCCAAGGCTGGGAGATAGTATTAATGAAAGGCATTCTAATATCATATATTATGAAACAAAATATTGAAATAAAATTTGAATATTCATTCAGGTGCCTATTCACTGGACGTTGACAGATCACTGAATCGGAAACGTTTTATATTAATAAATGTGTTACAGTGGATTTTTCATCGTTGTTCCTGCTTCCAGACTCTTTACATCTTTGCTTCAAAAAGATAATCTGTAATGCTCTAAAATGAGATTCTCTTTTGCACTAACAAGTGCAGCGTATACCATCTCAGCTCTTACACTGCCAGGCTCAGCTGGTAATTAGGTGGTTGCGGCAGAATGGGTGACCTTCCCCCTTACACCTGCAAGTCTCAGCTCTCTTGCCTTCCAACTACTGACCTAGTGCTAGGCCTCAGGGGCTAAGTCATCCAGCAATAGCGATTCACAGTTAAAAACCCATAGCCTTCCCATTGTAATGGCTGGCAATACGATCAAAATGGAGGTAAATTCAGGGCTCTCCACACGTGTGTCTTCTAACTGTTTTGCTCAGTGAAATAAACTCTTCCCATTGCCTTTCACTCTCCCCTTTCATTAGCCCGGAGGCTAAACAGAAAGGCGATGAATTTGGAAACAGTAACTCAGCTCCTTTCCAGCGCACCAGGCCAGATGGGTCAAATCCAAGCTTCACTATGTCAAAATGGGCCATTTTATAATGTCTATTTTCATGTCCCATGAAAGTTACAATAATAGACTTGTTAGACTTTATGGTATATTTATTATAAATTCAAATAAATATTTGGGGTTAAAAATCTGTTCAAAGACAAACAATGAACCTACACGTGGGCCAGTGAGACTGTGTGACTGATACACAGGTCAGCTTTGGGCCGTAGTCACAGGAGATGTCATGTAGAAGGGAGAACCTGGACACTATGACGATCTGACATAGTTCTTGTGGCAGATGGAACCTGGGACATTGCTAGGACCTTGCGCTGGTCCATTCAATCCAATCCAATCCGTTTAAAAAGCACTTATAAAAACAACAACTTGGCTGACCAAAGTGCTGTACATCATAAAAAAATACAAATATAAACACAACAAATAAAAGCAAAAAATAATCAACCATGAGTCTCAGTCACCACAACACACTGGATCGAAAGCCAAAGAATAAAAATGGGTTTTTAAGGGAGATTTAAAAACAACAAGTGAAGGAGCTTGCCTCACATGCAGTGGCAAATCATTCCAGAGTTTAGGAGCAACTACCGCAAAAGCCCTGTCACCCCTTAATTTACGATTTGTGTTTGGTACAGACAGAAGCATGTGATCTGCAGGTCTTAGTGATCGAGATGGAGCATATGAGTGAAGCAGTTCTGCTAAATAAGGTGGGGCACAGCCACTAAGGCACTTAAATACAAATAAAAGAATTTTAAACTGGATTCTAAACTGGACCGGAAGCCAGTGAAGCGAGGATAAAATTGGTGTAATGTGCTCGCGCATCCTAGTGGCAGTTAAAAAACGTGCAGTGGCGTTCTGCACCCGCTGTAAACGCACAATCGAGGCTTGACTAATTCCTATGAGAAGCGAGTTACGATAATCGAGACGTGAAGTCACACATGCATGCATCACAGTTTCAAGTTTTCTTTTTGATAGAAAGGGCTTGATTTTAGACAACCTTCTTATTTGGAAAAAACATGATTTTATCACTGTGTTAACATTTGCATCCAGTTTTACGGCAGGGTCCATTTTCACACCCAGATTTGATATAACTGACTTCTCAAGATGTGCAAGGGAAGAAAGGTCAAAAGAGGGGGAACTGCTGTTGTTACTGGATTTAAATAGTATAACCTCTGTCTTATTCTCGTTAAAACTCAGGAAATTAAAAGCCATCCAACACCTAATTCAGGGCTAAAGCATCTGATGGACCCTATTGCAAGCACCCAAACCATGGCTTTGGCTCTGTTCAGCAGCAATAATAACAGAGCATAGTGCAGAAATGTTAGTACTGTATGTATCTTTATCTCAGATCCCATTCCTATTCCCAGATAATATATTCCAAAACTGATGACTGGCTTGGGAATCTCCAGTGCTATAATTATGATTATAAGTAAAAAAAAAATTTAATAGAAAAATAATGTTGGTGGTTGCTATTTTCTATATAATGTTTTTTATTCATAATTATAGCGTTGGAAATGTTTGCATTTACCAATTCCATTTCATAGAAGTGCTAGTATATCAATATGCAGAGCATCTCTTTTGATGTGAAACAGCTTCCATCGGTTATTCTTTGTCCTGTCCGCATTATTGATAGGTTAGGTTAAACTGCCGGAGTGGATAAAAATAAACACCCCAGCAGCAATAAACTGCAGCAAACATATTATTGTTATTTATTATGCCAGTTAGTAAAAAAAAACAGCGTGTAGCACAGACGGGAAGCCGTGGAGAGACTCAAATCTGGCTCCATCAAACGTAAGGAACTCAAACGTAATCACATCACCAGCTAATCCTTTCGTTGAGGACCCTTTTAATGTATAGTGTGATGGAGACCGACCCTAGCTGTTGGTAAGTACGGCCATTCCTTTCAGCTGAAGGAGTGCATTGAGCACATCTGACCAGCAGGCCCTACACACAACGTTCACAGGTAGTCTCAAGACACTTGTTTGTTTCTGTAATAATGTTGTAAATGTATTGGTTTCATAACAAAAGTCCATTGACATAACATATCTGCACGTATCTTATGCACAGACATACTTTTTTGACTGATATATTTGTTTTTGCCACTTTGCCATTATTTGCAATTGTAGTCACTGGCTCCCAAAGGGATTCTAAACACAAATGTTTGGTGTTTTATGTTACTGCAAAGGTGTTACTTATTAAAAAGCACCCAGTGAACCTACTTGTCAATTATTTTTTAACTCAGAAAGGCTATTTTAAAACCAGTTTAAGAACCAGTTCTTTCTGATGTGATCTAAATATATAAACCAATGCATTTGAAATATTTTTACTGAATTTAACAAGTACACCAACACTTTCTGTGAGCACTGTACGCCCATCTATACACGATAAGCCCAGTAAGGGTATGCAGTAACCTGTGATAAACTGTCAGTTGTTGTTTACATTATTGTTTACATAATCTGCCTTTAGATTTTATGTCCTTATTAGTTTTTCTACCACTATATTAGATCTGATATTTACTATGTTTTTTATTTTGTTCTTACTTTTATGTTTTTATTTTATTTGTTTATTTACTGTACAGCACTTTGATCCTGTACAGGTTGTTTAAAGTGCTTTATAAAAATATATATAAAGCTGGATTGGATTGGATTGGATTGTTTACTTCCTTTATATATAGATTATTTATTTTGTATATTGTTCAGCTCCTATATATATTGTGTACTGGGAAAGAAATCAATGTAATCTCTCTGTGTGCAACATAATGACAATAAAACTTGAATGATGAATCTTGTAAGGAACTCTGGGAAAATACATGAGAACACAGGACATGTAAACTCAATGCACGCAACAATGCAACAATGCAAGGCAACAATGCTGACCGCTAAGGCCACCATGCGGGCCGTCTGCCAGCTCAGCCAGCTGAAAACAAATGTCCATTGTCACCATTCTAAACAATGATAAGTCATTTAAATAATGATGCTAATATTTATAGGCAGTACTGGTTCCTAAAGTAATGTAGTCCAAAGTCCATGTGTGTAGCACAATGCCCTCATTTCATATCATTGTTCATAGTGCAATGTGTGTATGAAATGGTTAGTAGTTTCTAAAATAAAGTGTTTACACATAACTGAGGCTCCCACCCTTTTTTACAGACCCTCATCTGTCATGTTCTGTCTGTCTTTTGCCATATTGCCGAATAATCAAGAAGGTTATCTAAGGTTATCTAATCTTCTAATCTAGAAGTGTCCTGGGGAGCATAAGGGTCTGCTCACCCCCCCTCCCCCCTCCCCCATACACTATATACTGCAGCCCAATTCATACTTCACTTTTCTGTGTGCTTTACATTGCATTGGGTGAGCAACGCATATCAACAGGGGGGGTGTGCATGCAGTCTAGGTGTTGATGCCCTCAGGGCACATTGACTGCACATATGCAAGGAAATTGACTGGATGTTTCCAAAAGGCAGCAGTCCTGACTTTCATAAAGCTGAGGTAAATTAAGAAAGAGCAGAAACGGAGTAGTTGGAGTTATTGACACTTTCGATGTGCAGTTGTGTGAGGAGGTGTAAAGTGTTTACACATAACTGAGGCTCCCACCCTTTTTTACAGACCCTCATCTGTCATGTTCTGTCTGTCTTTTGCCATATTGCCGAATAATCAAGAAGGTTATCTAAGGTTATCTAATCTTCTAATCTAGAAGTGTCCTGGGGAGCATAAGGGTCTGCTCACCCCCCCTCCCCCCTCCCCCATACACTATATACTGCAGCCCAATTCATACTTCACTTTTCTGTGTGCTTTACATTGCATTGGGTGAGCAACGCATATCAACAGGGGGGGTGTGCATGCAGTCTAGGTGTTGATGCCCTCAGGGCACATTGACTGCACATATGCAAGGAAATTGACTGGATGTTTCCAAAAGGCAGCAGTCCTGACTTTCATAAAGCTGAGGTAAATTAAGAAAGAGCAGAAACGGAGTAGTTGGAGTTATTGACACTTTCGATGTGCAGTTGTGTGAGGAGGTGCAGATGTACTCATATACATATAACTCATCATTGAAAGAGCACAAAGACGTATTCTGGTGCATGAATTCATGGAAAGTAATCTCCAAATGCTGAGCAAAGCTTGTGTGCAAGTTCAAGAAGACAACATCTGCCCTCTGCTGGTCTTTTAGAATATCATCACTGTGTGCATTGCCCCAGCCAAGATTGTTTGCAGATACAGACAAATGTAGTGTCCATGCGTGGATCCACATGCGGTCCACCTATTTAGATCCAATCATAGTTCCACAGATTATCCTACCGCTGCTACTCTGTTGAAATCCAACTCTAGATGGACTTGCCTCCAGGCAAGTGTTGTGTCCATTGTAATTTGAGTCCAATATCTTTGTCCAGTCTTTGAGGTCCCTCATAATAACCTTTTCCTACAGCCCAAAACCCATCAGGAAAATTCCCTATATGCCAGATGGCAATTCCGTGTCAGTAAATGTGTCAGTTCCGTGTCAGTAAATGGAAACAAAAAACTGGTACAGCAACAGCAGACAGGTCTGTACAGTATATATAAGTTTTCTGTGATGATGTAAGAAATGTGGGTGACAGGGTGGCGCAGTGGTTTGTGCTGTTAGCTGATGTCTCTGGGACCTGGGCTTCAGGGTCTGCCGTGTCTATATGTGTGTGGGGTTAGGGTTAGGGTTCTCCCCGTGTCGTTGTGAGGTTCTCTCTGGGTATGCCTGTTTCCCCCTGCAGTTTGCAAACATGATCCATGTATGAGTGTGCTCTGCAGTGGGAAGGTACTTTCTCATAGGTTATTCCTGACCTTGTAGCCTCCACAGCACAATTTCTTGTTTTACTCATTTCTCAACTTATGAGTATGCATCTGTGTAAACTATACATTTTTTGCAAACTACAGCCTGGCTCTTCCCTGCTTCTTATTGATGAAGAGCTTCTTCCTTGCTTTATGGGACTGCAGTCCTACTTTTAGGAGCCTGATACACACTGTCCTAGCAGTGCCCTTCACTGTTGATTGTCAGCTTAGCAGCATTTAGCATGGAGATAGCTGAAGGATAGAAACTCTGTTAGTTAGTCTGTTAGTTTTAGTCTTTATGGATCTAAAATGTCTGCCTGAAAGCAGTTCAAACAGTACATGTCCAGGGTGTGAAGGGTCCTAAAGAATTTTCTTGATGTTCCTGAGGTAATGGGAACTGTGCACGACTACAAGTGAGGGGACTGGGCAGCCGATTATCCGCTGGGTGCCTTGAATGACCCTGTGAATCTCTTTCCTCTGTGCTACTGTGCAGTTGGAGAACCAAGCACAGAGACAGTAGGCCAGGATGCTTTCAACTATGCAGCAGTAGAAGGAAACCAGCAGTTAGTCAGGGCAGTTGTTCATCCTGAGAACTCGAGAAGTACAGTCTCTTTTGGACCTTCTTCACCAGTTCAATAGTGTGTGTTCCCCAGGTCAGGTCTTCCCTGATGATGACTCACAAGAAGCGGAAATCTGAAACCTTCTCCACACAGTCCCCTTTGATGAAGAGTGGCTGGATGTCTTCCTGAGGTTCACAATATGCTCCTTGGTCTTGGCCGTGTTGAGGAGCAAGTTGTTGTTCCTACGCCACGCTGTCAGCACACCACCTCATCCCTCCCAGAGATGAGCCTTACTACTATGGTGTCGAGGCATTGTCACCTTTGAGCCCTTGAGCAAGGCCCAGGGCAATTTCTCCTGGGACACTGGCTGACCAACAGATCTTTGCTTGTATGTGGCCTGGGACAAATACATCTGGTAAATAAACATAAAGATTCCTGAGTGTCAAAGGATTAATATACTTTTAGCCCATAGATGGTGCTGAAGTACAAATATTAAAATGCAGTTACTGTATTGTAAAACAATCAGTGAGCTCCTTGGTCCAGGGAGGGGAAGCTCTGTCAGCCACATCAAAGTAATGAATCATTGTGTATATTAATTATAAACAGTCACCATTTCATGCAACATCTGCCTCTTGTGTTCTTAAAAAAAATGCAGTTCACCTAATGCTTAAATCATATTTGAAAATTTGACAAACTTTAGCTAGGGTGACCACCTACTGCATGAGTTACGACAGGGTTTGTAAACTACTCATTTTAGTTAATTTAATTAAAAGGACCTGGATTTCACTTTACAAGTGAGTTCTTGCTGTGTGCTGAGTGGTCAGTCTGCTATAATCATACATGTGTTACTAATATTAGTGTGAAACAGCTAGATGAGTCTTTCAATCAAGGAGACAAAGCAGTAAAAGCACAAGAAGAATTGAACTATTCAGCCAAGCACAGGAGCCTTTTAGTTTTAAAGTAGTTTGTAAAACCTGAAGTAGCTCATAGTGTCCCTGCTAACATGGATTAGGTGGTCACCCTGACTTTAATGTGCATCATGCTGTAGATAATGGATAATTGTTTAAGATTCAGGTTTACATCAGGTTTTCGTAATTAATTTAATATCTATGTAATACGTAGGCTTAACCATAACAGTTTTCATGCATCATAAAATAAGGACAGTTGACAAACTGGAGCAGCTGGAGGAAACCCACAGAAATATGAGAGAAGCTACCTGATTGGTCAGTGGATGCCTTAGAGTGCCTAAGAAACCATGCTGATCGCTAGCTACCAGAACCTAAATGTCAGAACAGAAATGCACCAGATTGAATGTGAACTTCCAAGCTCCCAATGGAAACAATGACTTACTGTAAATAATTCAGATATTGACTTTTTTGGGTTGATAAAACGGTTGGTGAAAGGTTGCATAGAGGTATCAGGACTTATCTGCTTGGAAGTGTTAGGCGTAGAAACAGGTAGCACATGTCAAAGAGAGCACGTTCCCTGGCCAATCAGGTAGCACATGTCAAAGAGAGCACGTTCACTGACCAATCAGGTAGGACATCTGGATGCGAGCACGTTCCCTGGTGCTCAGACAGGGGGCGACCGCGGGGTAGACCCCTCGGTATGCTGTTTTGCCATTTCTGCGATGGGGACGGCTGGGGTCCCTTTCGGGAGATTTTGCATGATCTTCGGTCACACTTATCACATTTAAATGAGGGGCAATTTCAGTCGTTCAGGCAAAAGAGGCAGTTGCCAATGTTCCCCCAACCCCCGTCCCGCCCTTGAACTAGCAAACGTTCGGCTTTTGCCTGTTCACCCACAAGTTGCAGCGCCGTAATAAAAACGTAACAAACAGATCTTTAGTTTTAAAATTGAACTTACTTTCCATATATTAGAAAATACAAATATCTTAATAAAATTACCTGAATGCATTTACCCACGCGGTTATTCTGGGGATTTGCTGCTTGCGCTCCCGCTCTTTAGGGGTCGCTGATAGAGATTACGGTCCCTAAATTTTGTGGGTTTGGCGAGTAGTTCATGTTGTGCGAGTTTTGGGTCATGAAATAAGATTTCGGAAGGATTTCATTAAGACTGGATGATATAAAATGTCTAGCCTTTGGATGGGCAATGTGAGCCAATTCTACTTTTGCTTTGAGAAATATTTTGCGTGTAATGTAAAATCGACCAAAGTTACGTAATGGCAATTGACTCCTTTACAATAAACAGTAAAATTTGCTGTCTTCATGCCGTTGTTGATGTGGGCATTGAAACGTTGATTGAAATTAATGTTGAAGTGTCTTATTCAGCGGTAATTGTTGGTTACTAGAAAATGCCATTTACTCAAAAACCTTGGCATCCCCAAGACGCCTGTATTAAATGGTTTAGGTTTCGTACTGCATCGGCGTCTGTGGCTAAAATGCCTCATTGTCTCTTGTTTTATTGTGGTAACTTATCTTTTACTTTTTACAGTTGGAGCCTTACATGGATGAAAGGTTCATTTCCCGTGCTTTCGCCACTATCGGAGAGCAGGTAGTTGGAGTGAGAATCATTCGCAACAAGATGACTGGGTGAGAAACGTTATAGGTTATCTATATATATATCCCTAGGGAGAGATTTAGGGGTACTTTAAATTTATATTGGCTCAAACTAGACCGTAAGTAAGTAAACTGTCCTGTTGCCAATTCATGCGATTCCCTTAGGGACCCCCTAGGGTACTGTTTTGTAGAACTGAGAGACAAAGCTACAGCAGAAAGATGTCTCCGCAAAGTCAATGGCAAACCGCTTCCAGGAGCCACACCGGTAAAATGTGTGTGTGTGAGAGAGAGCAGTTACTGTGGTGGAAATATTTAAAATTTATTAATGTGTAATTTTCTACAGCCTGAGTAGTTTTTGCTGTGGCATACTCTGAAGTAAATTATTTTCAGTAGCCTCTAGTAGAGTGGGGGTGGGGTATTTAATTTCACTTTTCCTTTTCTCAGCCCAAACGGTTCAAGTTAAGTCGAGCCAATTATGGGAAACAAGGAGACAGCAGGTAGGTGGAGCTCTATGGTAACATTTTCAGGATGATGTCACGGTTACAGGAGTATTGTCACTATCTCTTTTACTCCTCACCTTTACTGCTGTTATTCTCTTCCCGCATCTTGTTTTTCTGTCTTTTAGAAAGTTGGTGTGTCTCTTTTTGTTCCCATAGCCAGTCGTTCTCTCTCTTTATTGGTGACCTGTCGACTGAGGTAGACGACGGAATGTTGTATGACTTCTTCCTCAGCCGTTACCCCTCCTGCCAAGGAGCTAAGGTACTGTTGGATACCTTGGGTAACTCCAGGTAGGTTGCTTGTTTGTAGGTAGTGCGGTCGGGTGATATTTATAAGGTGGTAAGCGTTGCTCATTTAAAGGTGCTAAACTCTAACCACCAGGAGCTGTGGGTTTGTGCAGTTCCCCAATCAATGTGACCAGAAGAGAGCACTTGTAGAGTGCCAGGGGGCCAGGGGGCTGGGGGCCAGGCCACTGAGGCTAAGTTTGGCTACAAATAAAATGTGAGTACTTGTTCATTATTGCAAAACTAGGAGTAACCTGGTCTAGGTCTAAAAATGTCCATTTTACACCATTGAGTATGATACTTTAGGCACCTTGCTTAGTAAAACCATTTAGTTGTCACGGTTGTTCATGCTGGTGTCATTTTTTTCTGTCTCCTAGAAGCAAAACTAGTTCATCAGACAAACCCTGCCAGACTTCCACTTATACCTGCAATGATGACTACAACTACAGCTATACCCTCCAGCAGTACCAGCAGCCTTACTCTAATTACTATTCAGACTGGGCCTACAGCCACGCTGCAGATAACTATAGCTACAGCTATGGGCAGACTGACTATACACAGAACTCCTCACAGGTGATTTAGATCACATTGCTTATATAGAAAGGTAACAGCTCTGCAAGTTTAGGTGAAGTTATCACTGATGTGTTTGAAAACTTTCTTCCCAGACATTTGAAGAGATGGTAGATGAAGATCTGGAGGGTGAGGCCATGTGTTTTTATTTATCATATCTAGGGTACAGTGGGGTTACTTCATGTAAAATCATCACACATTTGGACCTCATTGATCCAAGACACGCCAAATTTCAGTTTCATGAGTTACTCATGTACCAAGTTTAATTAAAATCTGTGACAATTAGGTCCGAAAGTGTGATGATTTGACATGGAATGACCCAGTATCTTGTTCTGGGCATGTTTTATCCTATTTCACATTTAGGCAGCTCTATAGTTGAATAACTGTAGATAAAACCCATATTTTTCTATGTATTTCACTTTTCTGGTTACCAGTTAATGTAACCGGACGTCACACTCTTCAGCTGTTTCTTTTGACTTGTATACCTAATGTATTTTAGCAGCAAGGTTCCGAGCTGTCACATGACCTGTGTTCTCCCATGTTGCAGACCCCTGCACTGAGCTGGATGTGGCGGAGGCCAACCAACGGTTCATGGAAGAGAGTGAGGAGCTGTATGATGCCCTAATGGATTGTCGCTGGCAACAGCTGGATGACCAGGAATATAACTGTATGACCTCCTACAGTACATTGGAATGGATCCACACACTAGATGTGTAACTCTTAGCTGGGATACCTGATACAGCTGAATGAATTTATGGTATGCAGACTTTTCTGTGGGGATACTTTGATGTCTGCAATTTGTTACTACCCTCCTATCTGTGACAGCAGACAGCTTAAACTGTTTTTGCATTAATGGTGCAGTTACAGGTGCACTTGATCATAGAATCATTTAATGGAGGAGTGCTGTATAGAATTTTTGAAACTTTTTTGTTTTGGTCTGCCAATGGATATCAAGAGTAAAGAAGACTTTTTTTTTTGGGGGGGGGTGGGATAACTGTGATGGTATTCACTATCTTCCAGGGCATTGAGAGGATGGGGTCTATGAACTGGCATAGTCATCATCTCACACTCTAATGTCAAACTCACATTCACATGACTGTGTGAGGTGCTGACTGCTGAGCTACGCAGTGTGATGCTGTACAGAATGGGCCAGATGTGTCTCGAGTTCTGATTGGACGGCATCTGCCTTGTTTCGGAGTGATTGCTTTCTTATTTTTCCATTTATTTATTTTTGCGAGTTCAGTTGACTCCTAATAAACTCCAGATTTCACTTGCGTTGGTGTGATTTCAGAGTGTGGTAATGTTTGCTTTCAAATATTTTTTATTGCGAAGCAACTACGTGTCCTCATCCTCACAGAAATTTTATTGCTTCTTTACACGTAAGAAATTAAGTAATAAAAAAGACATTAATATTACAGAAAAACAGAAAACATTATACAAACAATTTGCTGAGTGTGGTAATGTGTGAGTGGCTTTAAAAATCTAAAATTTAAATTATCTTGTATAGATCATGTGTTTTTGGATTAACTGGTACTTATATGTTGCAAATTAAAGTTTATTCACTGTTATCACAGTGATGTGTAACATGAGCAAATTAAGATGTCTACTTCTGTAAGCAAAACAGACTGCAAAAACTACAGTAAAGTCCATGACTTTGAATGGTTGGCTGACTTTAGGTTTCATCCAGCCAAAAGATGTGCAGTGCCTTAATGCACAACATAAAACTCAACACACAATACTGCAGGATGCATTCTCCTCTAAAGGACCACCAGCAGGTAGTAGGATTTTGGTAACATTGATGATTCACCCAAGTTGGCACTATGGCTCAGTGGGTAGCACTTTTGCCCTAAAATGGATAAATAATTGGCAGATAAGTAGATGATGGGTCGTGTCTCTTCCAGGACAGTGCTGATGGTCCTCTGATTCAGGAGCAAAGGTGGTGTATATATCCCTGGGCCAGACTATGGATGACGCTCTTAGTAATCAGTGATCTGGGGGCTGTTCCACGGAGCAGGATTTCTCAGCTGGGTTGAATTAACTTGGAACTCATGATTGCCTATTAAATGTTTAGGAAAGGAGCATTCCTATTGGAAAATCATGACTTCTCGTGTAACTGAGCTAACTAAGAGATCCTGCTAACTAAGAGAACACCCCCCTGCTTAGGGTGCATGAGTCAACAATAAAGCTCTAGATTCCCTCATCCTACAACCATCAAACCACATTCTGGCACTATTCCCCACTTGCACATACAAATTTTATTCTGCTGAACAGTGTGGATTATGCAATATTTTTATTAGTCATTTATTCTCCTAATAAGAGCAGTCCAGGGTGTTTAGTAGTTCGAATCTTTAAATAAATTTTAAGTACGATATTTATATACAAAATACAAGCCAGTGGTAAGGGTATCAGCCACATTACACTAACCCCATACACCCGTTGCTGAGGTCAGGTCGCTGACAAAACGCAAAGCCTTACTTCTTTTTACTAAGGTAAAGTATGCAGTGACGTCAGGTGATCCGCTCATTTCGCGATTTGTCACGGAGACGGAGGACGGGACCGGGAGCAAAGCTGACGTTGATCTGTGTGATTCTGGGCTGCTTCTGCCAACCTGAAGTAAGACATTCTTTTATGCGTGGTATGCAAGGCGAGGTTTTAAGCTTTTCGTCGTTGGACTTGGCCGGTCTAAGAGAATGACACAGAAATGAAAGTGATGTGGGGCTGTCGCGGCTAGCGGCTACAACGCGAGAGCTGATACTCTTAGATCTTAGATCACCTTTCTCTTAAGTACCTACTAGCTAGGCAATCAGGAAAGCAGGGAACTGACTACATTCTATTTAGCAAGAGTATCAGATGCAGAAACGAGTATAAAGTCTAGAGATTTTGGTGTACCAAACGTTAGAGTTTTTACTTATTGTATTATGCAGCTTTAAGAAGGTGCATTAGATAAGGAAGTTTACATCAGAAGCTTCTATTTGAAATAAATAACATTTATTTTTCTGTTTTCGAACAGAAATTATTTTGCGATCTGTAGATTCTTAAGTTGTCTAAGTCAGGTTAAGTTGTATTTCAGTCCGGGCCTTCGTTTATGTAAACACTGCCTGAGGCATCACCGTCCTGTTTGACCTGCTGGGCTGTTTGATCTGATCCACAGAGGAGACCGAGTAGCCCAGTAAGACTGTCTGTTTGTTTTGGTTTTTAGTACTTGTTCAACGAAGCAATGTTTATCCACGTTTCGCTGCATTGTTTCAATGTTTGTGGCCATGCCTTTCAAAGAGAGTTTTGTCTTAAATGTCTGGGATGCTCAAGGATCTTTTGTGCTCTTCTTTATTTATTTAGTTAAATGTGGAATGAAGTCAAACTGGTTCTCAAGGTGTATGGTACACTTTAATTTAATCTATTTAAATTTTTCTGCTGAAGCCCCTGTAGAGCCATTTTATGATTCAGTAGGTATGATGTGTTTTACTCTCCAGCCTGATTTTGCCCGGGGACTCTGTGCCAGTATCTTGAGTCATCCTCAGTTTGACGTCATATTTCAGTAGCAGTGCTGTACTATGCTAAAAATGTATGGTCCGCAAGTGAATTTGAACGTTGATCCGTGGAGCAGCGCTGAGTCTGAATTAGCCTCTGATGTTGTTCATTGTCCATTGTGCACTGAAATATTAACTTGAAGCTGATCATTGGTAACTGGCCCAAGAAGCGATAATTGTGTTTGTTCCAGTAACATGTCTGGCCCCCTCTCTCCTCCTTCAGGGATTCCCCGTGCCTCCCGCCACCATGTCGCACGGCAAGCCAGACGGCTACCGCGGGCATCAGAAGCACTTCAGCTCCCTCATACAGATATGCAGTGCCAACATCCAGAAGATCACACACAACAGTAAGTGGCTATATTTGGTCAAATTCCACTCCTGCTCCCAGGGCCCAGCTTGTGTTCCTCTCTCAGCTCATGCCTAAGAGCTAAATCTAGGTGAGCCACTTAAACTCCATCCATCTTGGGCAAAATTTGAAATAGCACCCCCTATCTACAGATGGTGAATTTCTGATTAAAATTCTTGGCAGAGTACCATTGTGATACTAACTTCTTCTAAAAGGCCAGCTACACAATATTACCAAAAGTATTGGGACACCCCTCAAAAAATTCTGGTGTTCCAATCACTTCTATAGCCACAGGTGTATAAAAGGGTCGCTCTCAGGAGCTCAGTGAGTTCAAGCGTGGTACCCTGATAAGATGCCACTTGTACAATAAATCCATTTGTGAAATTTCCAAGCTACTAAATATTACACGTCAACTGTCAGTGTTATTATAACAAAGTGGAAACTATTGGGAACAACAGCAACTCAGCCATGAAGTTGTAGGCCACGTAAAATCACAGAGCGGGGACAACGCATGCTGAGGCGCA
>JAABNY020000046.1:18267748-18304650 GCA_015164015.2 Brevimyrus niger
GTTATAAATGCGCTTAGTGGGCTGTACGGTGGATCGACGTGAAGCCCTGTCAACCCTAACTCCCCCCCCCCCCAGGCCACACGCTCTGCTCGCCCTGCCTCCGCGTTTGGCTGCTTTCAGTAGATGGCATGGCTGCTTTGACCTCACGCCGAGCTGCATGGCAGTAATAGGCGTCTGACTTCTGTTGGTGAAGAGAGAAGGAAAAGAGAGAGGGACAAGAGAGAGATACGGAAGAAAGGAGTGATCAAACAGGCCCCAGCCAGAGCTCCGCTGCACCCTCTCTCTCTTTTTCTCCCACTTTCTCTCACTCCACGAATATCTGTCTCGTCTTCTCTCTCTTTACCTCTATGTCTCTACCTCACTTTCGATCTCTTCCCCCCTGCACCCTGGCCCCAAACAGGGGGTGTGCAAAGACTCTCAGGCAGGTATACACAGTTTGCGTGCTCCCCCGTGAAGCTGGCACCGCAGTGGGGCAGGCGGTCAGGGGCTGGGTATTAAGTGCCTGGGTGGCTGTAAGGGTCACACTACCTCAGGTTCCACATTCTCTCCCTCCGTTGCCCGGCGACATCGCTAGCTCGGTCCGATTCAGACACACGGAGCCCCGTGACCCCAAAACCCCATGACCCGGAGCCCGTTCGGTATGCTGCGATAAGTGGCACAGCTCTGCATGGCGCAGCTCGGAGCCGGAATGTTCCGGAGTGGAGTTCTGTGAAAGCCAGATGCTGGCGGAGGAGCCTCGCCACCTTCGCTGCTGTTTGCTGGACGTGCTTGAGCACCGGTCAGGGCCAGACCCCCAGGCCAGACCCCCGGGCCAGACCCCCGGGCCAGGCGCAGAGTTGTCTGCTCTGGCGTCAGTTATGGCCCTGGTGCCCAGTGATTCCGCCAGTCCGAACAGGAGGGTCTTTACAGCGTCCCTCCTGTCTCCTGAGGAGTTTTGCCAAAGATCTCCACTGCTTCTCCACCTTGCAGATCCAAACCAGCCACGTGGAAGGATCCAGTCCCCAAAGACAGAATCGTGGTATTCATCCCTAGCCAAAAATAAAATGAAATACTGTGCTGCATCGACCCCATAAAGAGTTTGCAGCCTGGCGGAACCACTGTGCGCACGATTGGGTCAGTCTAGTTTGGACCATAATAAGCACGGATGCGTTTTGCAGCACGCTAACCACTTGGACACAGCCCATTACAGAGCTGCTGGTTACCATGGCTATAAGACGCACTCGTCCAACATCCAATCGGTGAACTGGAAGACGTCACCTGGCAACTGGCTGTCTATGATGATTTCAAGACTATTAACTGCTTAATTTCCACGACTATTAGTGAACTGATGGATAGTGATGCTCAAGCAGTAGGAATGAGCTTGAAGTTTGAACTCCAAGGGATGGAGAGAAAAGGTGATTTAAAGTGCACTAAGCCTTCCACCGGCCAGTAGTAAGACCTCACCTCACTCTTTGCACACCCCACTCCCCCAGATTACCCCAAACCGCCTGCTGCCCTCCTGCTCCTCACGCCTCTCTGTGTCTGTTGATCTGCTGCTGGATGCAGCCCGTTGGGCGGACTCCTCTAGTGCGGGGTGCCAAGCAGAGACCTCTGCGGGGGATCTCGCCGGTCCCACGGGAGAGCGCCCAGGGCGATGACGAGGAAGAGGAGGCAGAAGACGAAGAGATGCGCTCTTCAAAAGTGGCGGTTGCCATTCTGGATGACGGCAAGCAGACGGCCAAGGCCTGCCAATACCCCGTCATGCTGCAGCGGCCGCGAGTCTCCTTCCTGCTCTCTTGCCTTCTGCTGATGACCGTCACTCTTTGGTGGCTGGTCTTTATCTGAAGAAGTCCTGCTCCTTCAGCAGACACCCCTTCCAAACCTATTGACCCCAGGCCTTCCATGGAAAAGGTTTCTCTGGAGGAGAATATGGTACTGTGGCAGACAACTTGACGATGTCGCACACGCACTCGGACCTGGTCTCATTTACGTGTGTAGTCTCCATGTAACCTTCGGGGGAACTTAAAGCAGCTTTTGCACTCAGAACCAGGAAGCTATGCAATTAATGGCTCTGTCAATGGCTAATGTTTTGTTGCAGTTATCTGGTTTAGAATCACAACTTGCAAGTAAACTGGTTTGACTGTGCACAGGCCTTGCCACGAGTAACTATTCCACTATTTGCAATATCATTGATGCCTTTTGCTTGCCATTCATTTGCAGTAGACCCTGTGTAAACTTTAGTTCATTATGGCTCTTTTCTGGAATATTCCGTCTTGGCTCTGAGAAGCAACTACAGGGAAGCCTTACTTACCATTACCAACACTATATAAGCTGCAAGCTGAATGTTTGTCACACTTAAGACGTGCTGGTTCTTCTTAACATGAGCCTGAGACAGCTTGACATGGACATGAAATCTACATGCGTGTCACACAAAGGTTGCTTGGTGCTCTTTCTTTCTGCGGGACCAATGCCCAGTGGTGTAGGTCTTTATAAAGAAGAGGATTGTCTTAACTCGTCCCCTTATTTGGACATTTAAGCACCGCTTGTTTCTATCCTGTTATTCACTGTAAGGGAATGCAAAGAAAGGAGAAGTAACTAATAAATGTTACTGTAAAATATATTTTATGGTACAAGTTGGTCTTTCTTATGGCTATAAGTTCGGTCAGTTGAGCTCATTCTGATGCCTCGTGTAACTGAATGGTTGGATATAATGAGGAAGATACTGTCCTTTACGCCCTGTCTCCATTTTGCCTCCGTTTTACTTGGCTAAAGCTTTACAAACTGGATGTAGTTCACTGTAATCACTACTACAGCGGGGCTCTTGGCATAATGCTGTATCTCAGCTGCCTGATACTCCAAGCATTTGCCTTTCTATGATTAATACCCAGGAAGGATTCACGGCGTATACATCAAATCATATGCAGACCCATAATGATAATATCTAAATTAATCTGTTGTCTTGATAACACTGAATGACAGATAGTAGCAGGACACCCAGGCAGTTACCACAGCTCAGTTCCAATGTTGCTGTGGCTGGATGGTATATTTGATGAACAAATAAGAGTGCTTTTCCACCACACCAGGTATCGTACTTTTGGTAGTGGTGTGTGATCTTAATGCCAACATCCCATGTTACACACATGTCATTCTCGCAAGGACTACGATAACTAGATTGAGGTCAGGCTTTTTCATACTTTCATACTGTCCAGACATAACACAGGGGTGTTAAATTTCAATAAAACATGTTTACTCTGTCATTGGGAAAAAAAATAGTAAGCGTTTGCCATTTTCATGATTATTCCTTTTCAAGATTATTCTTTTTCAACATTTTCTAATCCTATCCCGAAGTACTTGAAGTACCAAATAAGTACCTCAGCAGGTACTTTAGGTACTGAAACTTTTGGTAAACGTTTGAAAAAGCACCCTAAACCTTTTTTGATTTTGATGAGATTTTTAGGACTGGATACACAGCCTTGCATTGATTAAGGGAAATATTCACATTTACGGGCTCTGTTAGCAAAATCCCCTACACCAAGCACAGCTGTATGTGGTTCGAGGACCCCCCTATGTAGGCTATAGACAGAGAGGAAATTGTATCAGTTAATTTCATGTACCGATATTCATGACTGTCTCACCTGTCAATATTCAACTGAACTCAGACTGTGACGTGATGCTGATCTGATTCTCATGCTCTGGTGGCAGTGGCTTGCTTGAGGATTTCTCTAAGCTGCCGAGTCCCTGATTGTCTCCTTCTGTCATAGGAAAGTTCAGTGTGCTCCTGTGCTCTTCTATATCTGCCCGAGGATCAATAGGGATCTGAGATTGGTTTGAGGAGCAGGTGCTGCTACTGGTGCTGGGCTAGATCTCCATTTTGGTACCTTTCCAGAATCGGTCCGTGTTTCCACTGGTTTCAAAAAAGAACGGAACGGTAACCATACAATGGTGGAAGTGAGAGTAAAGTATAGGTCCATATGAAATCCATTATATTTTTCACCAATTTCTGATTTTTTTTTGGATCTGTTTTGGATTTAAAGTTTTTAAGACCTGCCAGACTAAATAAATTACCCTTTAAGAAGAGAAAAGGTCTTCTAGTTTTCAGAGTTTCACTCATTGTGCTCTGTTTCTTTTGTCTTTATTCACTTTTATCTCCTTAAAGGCTGTACTTCTCCTCAGTTTGTGTATGTCAGTGTTTTCTCACTCGCTGTCCTTTAAAGAATCTGCTAAAAATGTAACTTTGCTGTCTGCCTCATGATCTCCTTGTGACTTGAGCGCCACAATATTTTATTTATTCGACCTGCAACATATTTTTAATTCGTTATTAATTCTGGCCTGCAAACCTTTCGTTTTCCACAGAATAAAATAAGAGCGTAACATTATTACCTTAATAAGCACTGGAAAATTGTTTAAAGCTGGTACCAATGATATTAGACGAAATTATATCTGGTATCAATCAAATATTCTGGCTATGTGGAAGATTTGACGTGATAGCCAGTCCCACTTCTACTGACGTTACAGTTACAAGTTCTGAGAGCAGCTTTTCCATAGAGCTATGTTGGAGCCACATTTTTGCTGTGGAAATGCACAGAACCAGCACCGCGTTGGTGGAGACGGGGTAAATGTCATCAAAGGAATATTGACACACCTTGCCCTGGAAGCCATCTGGGCTAAGTATTCTGAGTCCTGATTCTCAGTGTTTGTGTGTGTGTGTGTGTGTGTGTGTGTGTGTGTGCGTGTGTGTATATGTCTATGTGTATGTGTATGTGTGTGTGTGTGTATCTGTGTGTCTGTGTACCTGTGACCTTGCAGTCACCCCTGGTGAAGAAGATGCAAACTGTCACCATCTCCGACATCACCAACAACATCCGTGGTGATGCCACAACAAAGGAAGTCCCTATTGTGCACACAGAGACCAGGACCATCACCTATGAATCACCACAGGTAAGTGCTGTGTCTCTAGCTTGTAGTCTCCACTTTCAAACAAGAATCAGCCATTCACATGGCACATGTGATATGCATTGTGCCTCATTTCAATGTGGATGTGAAGAAATGTGGGGAATGATTGCCAATGGTGGTGTGATCTCCGGTGGTCCTGAAATGTAACACATTTATTAGTAGGTGCTTCTTGCATTTGAAAGAGGTGTAGAACCTGTAAGCAATAGTTCCAAAAATGAACTGCATGAATATTTTACAGTGTACATTTAAATTTGTGAGTTGTGAATTTTTTTGACAGCGTATTTCTAAAAAGTATTGCTGAATGCAGAGCTTTGTATAATCCTGACAGATGTATAACACCAAGGAAACAAATGCGAACAAAGAACTAATCAGGATCAAAATCTTTATGCAGAAGTAATGAAGTCTTCTTTTAATTAAATATAAGCTAACAACCAATTGTTACTGACTTAATACAAGAATAGCGACAAAAATATGTCAGAAAGACTGATCCTCCCTCTTGCATCACTTCATTTCTCTTACACATCACACCTTGTAGGCATTCTCTACCTTTTCAAAAACATACCTCCAATAACCTTTCATCACCCATGAACATGGACACATGCTTCAGACTGAATTTAGCTCACCTATTTTTGGAAGCACTGTCCTACTCGATGGAGGTACACTTTTTTTATGAATGTGCCCCCATTGGGATGGAGCCGTTTTTGCCCTTGGCTGCCACCTAGTGCACAGTTCAAGCGTTGCAGACCCACTCCAGTGATGTCCTTTTTCACCGCAGACAGGAGATAATGTTCTGGACCGAGACGGCGGTATTCTGCTAAGTGCCCAGACAATTAGCTCTGACGCGGTCTGCACCACAACCACCACCCAGATCACCAAGGTATTGATTTCCGATCACCGTGGCAACATTGTAATAGGTGCTCTGGCACCTCTAGTGGCACTAATGAGAACCACAGTGAGGTTTGCCTGCAATTATGGGAGCTTTTTCTATCCCATAGACGGTGAAAGGTGGCATCTCAGAGACGCGCATTGAGAAGAGGATCGTCATCACCGGAGACATGGAGATCGACCATGACAAAGTGAGCTTTGATCCATCAGGACAGCCAGATGCAGCTATTCATGCCTGGTGCTCTGTAAATCTATTGAAACAACATTAACAGTAACATTGCACAAAAGCCAGTGTGTACTGAGCTCATATCTCAATAAGAATATATCAGTGAGAGTGGCAGTCTAACCTAGAGTACGTGTTAGTGCAGGCAACATGATCTGAGTGCGTATGTGTGTTTGTGCGTATGCAGAGGGGGGCTTGTATATATTGCATTATGGAGACCAAATCGCAATTAAAAAAATCTAAAAATGGTTAGAGCAGGGTAGGGGTTAGGGTTGTTATAGCGGGGATTAGGGTTCTTCCGATAGACATGAATGGAGAGTCCCTACAAAGATATGAATGCAAACAGGTGTGGGGGGAGGGGGGGGCTTCTTGTGACTGTGTGTGGATGAGAGCCCCAGCCCCGGTCCTGACTGTCCCCACCCACCCCCAGGCTCTCGCTCAGGCCATAAAGGAGGCGAAGGAGCAGCACCCAGACATGTCCGTCACCAGGGTGGTGGTGCACCAGGAGACGGAGATCACCCCAGAGTGAGAGACGCCGCCGTGCCCCGGAGTGCTGCTCTTACTCCATCACACACATGCACTCACCCTCATATCAGTCACATGGAGACACAGATGTGTGTGAATCCCCATCATTGTCCATTTACTGTAGCTCCTTCCCCTATGTGTGTGTGTGTGAGAGAATTAGGTTTATATAAAGTCCCTCACGATGTGATAAAAGCTGTTGTTTTTTTTTTTTTTTGATGTGGTGGCGATCAATTTTCTGGTCCCCTCAAAGATCTGTGAATGCAATCAAAAAAGTAAAAATGCCAAATTTTCATATTTTGGTTACCTATGGTTAAGGTCATGGCTGGGTAGAGGTTAAAGTTATCATTGTCGGAAGTAGGATTTTTCCGATGGGCATGAATGGAGAGTCACTAGAAAGATATTAATATCTAATCTGTGTTTGTTTCGGTCTATCTGTCTTTTTGTGTCGGTCTGTGTGTATGTGTGTGTGTTCCCGGCCTTATTAAAACCACAATCTGTTTTATTTAATTTATAGTTTTATTTAATTTTGCCTGCCGTCAGTTAAGTGTGCTGTTTGGCACACAGACCCATCTCTGTCCCCTCCTCCGTGCCACTCATCACATCAATGCCCCACTGCAGCCTGACGGTATCAGGTTCCAGCTGGTCATCTCTGTCACCCCACTACAAACCTGCCCTAGTTCCCGTTCTGGCTTTTACTTCAGCATGTCACATGATACGAGCGATCCTGCCGCATCCGTTGATCACATGACCTCATTGTGTCTGACCTCGCCATTTGCTGTACGGTCCTGTCTTTGAAACTTCCCTTCTTGTGGAGAAGTCAGCTGACACAAGCTCTCTTTTTTGACACTTGCTGTGGATTAGGGAAGCAGCATGGGAATGTCTGGGTCATGAGCAGAGACGCCCTGCCACTTCTTAAATTCCCCCCCCCCCCCATTTGCTGTACCCTCCCTCAGCACCACATCTCAGTTGTAGACCAGCAACCCCAGACAGAGGACACGCCACCACCCAGCGGACCAATCTGCCTCTCTTCTCCAATCCTCGAGACACGCCGGAAACACCAGCAAAAATCCATGAGTGGGAAAATCTCAGCAGCGTGTACCTGCCTGCCTTCTCTGAACACTGCCATGACATGGATCCTAACCTCCAGCCTCTTGATTCCACCAGCGCCCTCTCCAGGACAAATGCTACAGCTTTTCTTTCTATTTTGGGAATTTTTCTATGTGTCAAGTGGGTTTTGGTGTGATGATTTTGTGATAGTGGGACTTTTTCCAAAGATATTTTTAATAGCTGAAATTTGGCAAAACACCAGAGAGAAACACCAAAAACATTCCAGATTGTATTAAATGCTGTGTGTAGAAGCAATTTATTTTCCATTTTAAGTTTTTTCTAACTGAACAAAAAGTTTTGTGAATTATTCAGAACTGGAGATCGGTCCTCTTGATATTTGTTCATGAAGTTGTAGTGGTGTTTATAAAGACGTAGTTGTATTTTTAAAGATGTTTTAGTGTAGTTTTTCACATCACGAAGCAAGAGTAGCGAGGCTGTACTTTCACGTCTCTACCACACGGGGGCAGTGTGTGTTCATTAGACACAGAGATGTCCCGCACTCTGGAATGTTACATGGAAAAAAAAAACTCCGCCTAAATCCAACAAGCGAATAAATGGCTAAATGATTTTTTCTGTCCTTATAAAGGAAGCGCGCTCCGCAGCCTTATTCACAGAGCAACATTATTACAGCAATAGAATATAGATAACCGTCTGGATAATGCTGCCAGACTTTCCTGTCAACAACAACTACAGCCATAGCTCTTTGATTCAGATGATAAAGTAGAGCTGTTTATATCAGTCTAACTGTGAATTCCTTGTCTAGCCAATGGTGAAGAACACTTAGTCATGCAGACTACATGAGATTGAACAGCCAGATTCTGTTTTCCTGGGAACAGATTTTGGGAGTATAGCACATATATTTTTGGTCTATTTTAAATATGACACTTTTATAGGAATTTGTACAGATATCTGATTTTAATTATTCGAGTGTGCTTTTCACTGAACAAGTCAGTCGAGGAGAGCAGGTGCTGAGCCTCACTGCATTTCAAGGTTCCTGTTCCCGGATCCCTCTTTCGTAGTTTGCGGACGTGTGCGTGGAACGGATGAAACTCAGTTGTGTTTTATTGAGGGAAAGCGCCTGGTCAAGTATCTTTCAAGCCGATTTCATGTGAAGGAGTATGTTTTGCAGCACAGTCAGTCCAGGATGTACGGCAATACGGCCCTAATGGCGCCACAGACTCTATACGAGGGAGGAAGCCTATATAGTGCAGTATACGACAGGGAGACCAGAAGGGCACCTTATGGTGCTATTTAAGGAAGCGTGTTTTAGTGCTGTAGACCACATCTTTGATGATGTTGGGACACCATGAATGTTGAGTCCTGTCTATAAATACCGAACGCCCTAGACAGGCCGTGGAGTGTCACAGCAGCCATCAAGGCTAATTCGGTTTTCCTGACAAATCACCGTACATTCCTTCCCAGTATCTTTCTGATCCTTGTTAGTGCTCACAAAGGCATTGTCTTTCTCTCAAGGGACACTTTGGTGTTGGTTATACAGGCTCGTTTTGAATGTTGTGGACATACCGATGTATTTCCTATGATGTTTTTCCATGTATTCTGTCAGTATTCATTTCACAATGTGTTTTAGTGGGAAAAAATATTGCTGTATAGCTTACATGCTTTTGCTTTTTCTGTTATCGTCCAAGGTGTTTGTGAGCATGTCAGCACTGCTCAGTTCTCCTTTGTTAGTTGGACATGTTTCAAAGCAGTTTTTTAAAATAGTTTGTTTATTAAGCAAGAGCAGAAATGAAAATGGATGGGTATTGAAAGGCCAGTGGTAAATACCAGAGTACACAATGAATATTGAGGGGGCAACTATGACCAGAGGAGTACTTAATAAGTACTCATGGACCATGATAATGGAATGGGGGTTGCACAGTGGCACAGTGGTTAGCACTGTTGCCTCACACCTCTGGTATCAGCAATTGAGTCTCTATCATAGTTCCATGTGTGTAGAATTTGCATGTTCTCTCTGTGTTGTTATGGACTTTCCTGCAGGTACTCCAGGTTTCCACCCACAGTCCAAAAACATGCCAAATTGCCCATAGGTGTGCATGTGCGGGTGAACGCTGTGTGAGTGTGCCCAGGGATGGGTTGGCTGCCCCTTCCTGGGTTGTTCCCTACCTTACACCCATAGGCTCCAGACCCCCCGTCACCCTGAATGGGATACACCAGTGCTGCCCAGCCATGCTCCTGGAGATCTACTGTCCTGCAGTTTTAAGTGCAGCCCTAATTTAATGCTGAGATGCTACTGAAGGGGCTGATTATCTGTATCAGGTGTGTTAAATTAGGGCTGTACCTAAGCTCTGCAGGGTTATAGACCTCCAGGAGCAGGCTTGGACACCCCTAGGATAAGCGGTTATAGAAAATGGATGGATGGATAATGGAATGAGTACTGTTATTGCTGAAGCACTGAATGAGTATGATAGAAGCAGCTATGATTACAGAGGTACCAGTGCTTGAAGTGGGTCAATACTCACCGGTACACTGTATCTCTTTATTTTTCTCTTTAGAGAACCTCTCAATATCTGTTGGTACTGAATAACAAGGGGCGTACCTGCACCTGTTACTGAATAACAAGGGAAGTACCTGCACCTGGTACTGAATAACAAGGGGAGTACCTGCATCTGGTAGTGAATAACCAGGGGAGTACCTGCACCTGGTACTGAATAACAAGGGGAGTACCTGCACCTGGTACTGGATATAAAGAGTACCACCTGCACCTGGTACGGAATAACAAGGGGAGTATTTTCACGTGGTACTGAATAACAAGGAAAGTGCTGGCACCAAGTACTGAATAGGAAGAGGAGTACTTGCACATAGTACTCAATAACAAGGGGAACACCAGCATCTGTTTTTCTCCACTTCAAGCACCGAGTACTATGGAATGAGTGCTGAGAACTCAGCCATCCTATGGCCAGTCCATGACATAATCTGGGGCTGCTCAGAGGCTGCATTCCGTATTTTCTCCGACTTCTACGTCCGTGCTCAAACAAACCTGAAATCAAACTGAACTGTTCATTCTATTGTTTATGTGCTTAGCAGATGCTCTTCTGGGGAAAGGCCAGTTGCACTTATCAAGGATATGGCAGCCTGGAGCCGCTTGAGGCAGCATGGAGCACGGTCCCTTCCTCAGGGAACCGTTAGGGGTTGGGCTGAGCACTTGGGATGGGGCTCCCCTGAAACCGATTGCTAGGAAGGAAAAAGAGGCCAGAGATTTGTGGTGTTGTGCTGAATTTTCTGTTTAAATAATTCTAGAGTAGTTGTGTGTAGATAGGTGGCTTGGTTTCTCACAGTGCCGGGAGCTCGGCCTGACTGTGGAGGCTACAGGAACCCTCAGGAAAGGCAGTTGCATTGACGGTCATGGTGTCATTAAAAGTACCTGCAGAAATTTTGCACATGTCTATAAAAAACACACCTGCCAAATCCGAAAGTGCTGCTGGTAAATTGCAATTGAAAGTTGTATATGAAGCGAGTTGTATGCACTGCTTTGTACCTTTTATTAGTCCATCTGTAAAACTGCTGTTAAAAAATGCCAATCAAGAGCAGAATTTCGTACAAGTTTTGGCATATTCCTACAATAACACATGATAATAATATTAACACTTCCCAAACTTGGGTCACACTGATTTACTGCAGCTGGACTAAGAGAATTCTACCTGAAAATGTGGTAAATTATAGTTTGTTTTTTGATACATTCTGTATTAATAACCAGGGAACACTTTCCCCTAATCATTGACGTATGTTTTGTACCAGTATGCATAAATTGGGAGTTAATAGCGTCTCATATTCCAGAGATAGTTTTCATCCTATTTTAAATGGCATAGCAACACAGTATTTAAATTTAATGGTCTGCTCAGATTGGTTTATGTCGTCGACAGTGTTGCATTTGGCTGTTGCAACACATGGGAAACAAATGGATTTGAAGTAATCCTCGTGCATTTACCCACAATGTACTGTGTGCGGCATTACGAATTTCCGGAGAGGGAAGGTAACATTAAGATGTGGCATGAGTAATGCAGAGAGGGGCTTGTTTGAAAAGGGTCCCCATAAGATGCGTAAGAGGGAGGCTATGACGTCATTGCTGTTTTATACAGGGCTCTGGTTGGCTATAATCTCAAGAAGTCTGCAGGGGCGCCTTCCTGTACCTGGGCCCAGAAAATAGCTAGAACTGGCTCCTCTCCTTTGTGGCTCCACTGAGCCTGCATGTGTGAGGCAGCTTGTGTGGTGAGGGCAGACCACGGCTTTCTTTTATGTTTTAGCTTTTTTTAACTGAAATTTCTGCCATTTCTAAATGAGGACCTCTTATGATGTAGATTTAAAGCAGGTGGCATAGCTTATAATGTCTGTCAGCTATTTTAAACACCCCCCCCCCCCATCCCCGCCCCAACACACAGGTCTTTGTTTAAATCCTGATTGAGGCTGGCGTTCATATATTTTTTCACCGCCAGGGTGAAGAGGAGAGAAAGTTGTAATTTATTTTGTAAATCTTTCTGAACATTTTAAACTGTATAGAATAGAAATGTAGCTTTGCATTCCTCACCAGCTTGTTTTCATGTCATAGATTAAAAAAAAAAAAAAAAAAACTGTAGAGAAATTTTCTAACATCTGACATCTTACCCCTGTGGTTTTGGTAGGAACCATGAGATTGTGCGGGATGCTCGACACATACGTTTGTGTTTGTGGTTTTTCCGTCAATAGCAAACCCACAGTGACGCCCGGTGCATTTCCCTGCAGTTGGCTGTCATTGTGAATGTTTCTGATCATTGTACTTTTTCCTTGTCTTTTTCTGAAAAATAAATAAATAAAAGTAATTAAACAAGTAGCGTGTCTGCTTGCATTTAATAATATAGGTGCCGTTTATGCTATTTGTGCCAATATAAGGGGTTATCTGGTCTAGTTAGACATTTCTTGGCCTGTTTCTGTTTTAATTAGGGTGATATTTTCACAGCAGTCTCGCCACACCGGTGTTAGTCTCTCTGTTTGGTTCAGGTCATGTGACCTCGCCTGGCCGATTTGTAAAGCGCGACCCTGTTTTTCCGTACCCTCTGTTCCCTCTACCTTTCCCTGCCTTATAAACTTCAAAGGTTCAAAGTGACTTTAAGTGGCACACTTCAGACTTAAAGTGGTTTGACATGAACCTTGAGTGGCATCCCACAGTGTGTCCTCGTCCACTCGATCTTGTTCTGTTCCCTGTTCTTATCGGGTCACTGCGGTTCATTCCAATTCCGGATCACGTCCCATGTGTTTCGTTCATTCCAGGAGCTAAATTCATAAGTGAGCAGCCTCCGGCTCTCTTAATTCTGGTATGACATTGTATCTCTTCTGATGACCAGAATTTTAATGCTGCATAGTTCCCTTCTCGCTGATTAGCCGTGGGTGGCGTATTATTCAGAGTGAAGGATGCAGAGGTGTTGCAGAACACCTGGGACGTCGTCTCCCAGTACGTGTGTCACACGGAGCTGCTGGGATTATGGAAACAGGTGGCACCGATGACCCAAAATGCTCGGATATAGCAGCAAACTGAAGGATTCTCCAGTGGTCTTGCTCCCTAATGATATCAAACACTCTAAGCTTGCGTTAGGCACATCACGTAACATTTTTTTTCAGTTGCTTTAGAAATGCTTTGATCTTCAGTTACTTAAATAATTTACAGTTACCCATTTGCCCTTCACTGGCGAAACTTCAGATTAAAATGCTTGGTACAATAACTGGTCCTCAGCCCACACTGGTAGCTGCTAGGTCACCTGTCCATTGTTCCTTTTTAAGCTCAGGCATGTTTTTTTGAGTATTTTGATGCCACTTCCTGTTTCCTGCAGAACATTATTCTCGGGAACAAAGTGCCGTATGGAGAGCTGATACCCCAATAGTCTAGGTGGAATAGACCCTATTCTGAGTGGTTACTATAAATGGAAATTCTCTGGTGCAGCTCTTTTGTGCTCTATGTTGTCCCTCTGTGAACATGTATGTAACAGTCTGCAGTGAAAGTGATGCAAGACTGCTAATCAAGCTGGGGTAATAGAGCTCACACACTTGGGATCCTAAAATGATTAGGATCACTGCCAGGGTGGAAATAGCATCTCCTGTGTCAGTCCCGTTTGTACTTATCAGTTTCAGTACACCACTGTCTGTTCGTTTTTTTGGAAGATAGCAAAATTATGCCAGTTTAATTAGGGTTTATTCCAATTTTGCCGCCGAAGTCGTTTGCATCGGGTTCTGTTTCCATAGCAGGCCTGAACCACCTTCGTATTCCGCACGAGTCTCAGCGTTAAACCACAAGGAAAAATGATTTATCCATGCTGGCACACGGGCCCCTGGACCAGGCTCGCCCACCTGTTTGCCCGCACGGAGCCGAACTTGGATATCCTGTTAGGCTCCACCGTTGGCTGATCGGCCGCAAAGCTCGGGATATCAGAGATTATTCGGCTCACAAAGCCAGAGGAGGAAATCCGGGGGCGGCTCATTAAGCTGATCTTTGAGCTGAGGCTCTGACCTTCCGTCCCTGACAGAGGACTCTATCTGGCAGCTGGAGTGTTGTTTTCGAGCCATTAATCTGCACGACCCCCAAAAGCCTTGTCAGGTGGCGAACTGACTGTGAGCTATCGCCGATACACCTTCGCTGTAGAAACACCAATGGCCCTAAATCTACAACGAGCAGCCGTGTTCTTCTTATGTGACAACGGAATAGTATCAAGGTGCATTACGTATGCAATGACTAAGACTGTAATGAATACCACTGCAGGAAATGGCCTAGTCTAATACCGCTCTGAGTCTCTAGACCTATCACACACCCATAGTGAACCTTCTCAGGGGATGTGTCCTTACACTAACACCAGTAAAGCGCGAAGCTGCTGCCAAATACAGGTGTTGCTCGGCATCTTTTTAGGCTGTCAGAAGTTCCATGACACCCTAACCTGCTGGTTAGACCCCTGCGTGACACATAAAATCCAGGGGTCCGCATGGGGATGGGGTAGGTGTAACCCACTTACAGAAGTGACCCGCTTGTCCTCCCTGGAAAGTCTCCATGTGACGCTGAGCCTCGCTCTCTCCCCAGGGCCTCCCTCCCCCTCTCTCTCTCTCTCTCTCTCCCTCCCTCCCCCTCGCTCTCTCTCAGCTTGCGCTGTGAGTCTCTCTCTCTCTCTCACTCCCTGTCCCTGTGCCTTTGGCTCCCTCTCCTTCTGTACGCCTCCCCCAGGTTCTCAGTTCTCTCACACTCTCCCTCCCACAGAAGTCTTTCATCTGCATGTCCTGAATTATTCCAGCTCTCATCTACTCCCCTGCCGTATCACATCCTCCTCCTTGGCCAAGCTTCTCCCTGAGCCCCTCCCTCTATTTTTTTTTCCTACCCCACCCCATCCTATCACTAACTCCACGCACAATGAGCACAGCTATGTATGACTGGCCTTCCTCCGCTAAAGCAGGCAGCGTCAAAAATTGCACCCGCAGCCCCCCACGCACACAAACACCCACTCTTGGCTTTGTCATGGTTTTCAAAACAATTTTGAATGACAATTTTTGTTCTAATTTTAGAGCATTTTAGAGGCTCTCCCTTTAAAAGATCATTTTTTGGGACTTTACTTTGTAAGCTCCCTAGGACTTGAACCCACCACCTTTGCATTGTTAGCACAGGGCTCTGCTTGTCAAGCTACACGAGCCTTAGAACATGGCCTCATGAACAGAGAGGGCAAAATACACATTTAGATCTTAAAAAAGTGACCTGCTTATGTGTACCTATGTAGCTGATTCTGGGAGCCATTGAATGCTTTTATTCCCTTAAGAGTCCCTGCAATATCTCACAGCGGGATTGGACTCCTACTGTGACTTCGCCTGTTACTCTCATATGACTGTTAGGACTCCTATTATCTACGTACCTCAAGTCTACTCTGAGAGACTTCTGGTGTCACTGCCGGCTTTCCACTGTGACTCCCAGAATTCCAGAATGCACTGGCCAGCTGGTACATTCCAGTGACAGCCATGCCTGAAACCTCGTAGGGTCCTGAGAGGGAATTGATGTGTTTCACAGCTCTTGGCAGATAACCCCTTATATCAACGGTTCCAGCATTACCTTACATCTGACACAACCTGAGCTGACAGGAGGAATCAGCTGGGGCTGATCAGCAAACCCCCTCCTCTTGCCTGCCTCTGCAGCCGCACTCGTATTTTTCGTTGATCAACTGAAGGGTTGAGACCTGAATCTGCAGTGGGTGTGGGTGTGTACCTGTCTATTTCACCATCTTTCTAAACTTACATGTAGTTCATCTCAAAATATCGAATTGAGCCTTTTGAATGAACATAACACCCTTTGTCTTGTTGCTAAGGCAGTCATTGCATATGCATCCCTGTCTTCTCAGAAGCAGGGCACGATCCTGCAACTTGTCTTATATTTGACCATTCAACCAGTCCATGTAGCCCAGTCGATGCCGATGTCAGATGCAGCAAGGCGGCAATGGGGGGTGCTGGGGATATGATGCCTTGTGTTTTCTCCTGGTGCAACAATCTGATTCCAAGGAAAATAACATTACAGAGAAAACAATGCTAATCCCTGTGTCAAATGCAAAATATTACCCCAGAAAGGTATTGAAGGCTCCTCGAAAGGCACAGGCTGAGTAAGAGCACCCTGAAAGCAGCACTGGTTAGGGTTAGCTGAAGGGGAGACATTTGGTGAAATCATACATATAAAATAGGCACCATCACAATACATGTGAAGTGCAAAAATTATTATACACAGTATTTGTATTCTCTGTGCCTGCAGCCACAGCAAGAAGAGCAAACTGGCAGCTGACTAGACCCATTAGTCACAAACTGCCCATCTGGACAAAACCAAGCAATCAAAAAACGTACACATTCCATTCAGCTCGAGTCACATGACCAGAAATGATGACTGACATGGTCGGACATATTGTTTTCATCCTTTTCCCAGGAACTTACCATGACCATATCCATTCCAATGACAGCCAGTGATAGTCGAACTAGTCACAGTGACTAAGTGATTCTAAAGGACAAACAAACGATGAGCGTCACTAAGAACAACACTTTCTAAGGTACCAGGGACGTCGACGCTCGTCCCAGTATTTTGAAAGACGATATATTCCTCTGCAGATAAGAAATATGTTGCTATCAATTTTGACTCAAGGTGGCAGTGTGTTTGTACAAATAAGACACTCAGAAACACAAGATGTGACACTAACATGGCTCTCTTTAATGTCCTAAGTAGACTTATATTTGACCATGTAAACGGTCTGCAGCTATTGCTTGGTATATAGAGTAATTATTACACATGTACAACATGGGTTAAGAGAGACAAAACACAGACCCTTCTGTGCATGTAACTTTCGGGGGGGAATTCCTCTCCTCGTCTCCCAGAAATCCTGCTCTAGGTAATGAGGCAGAGAAGGGATGTAGGCTTAAGTAACACACAGGGTAGGTGTCTATTCCTGGTGACTGGGGCAGAGCAGCCTGCTATAGGAGCTCACACCCTGGGCTGATGTGGCCACCTGGCACCGGGAACTCGTCGTCGTTTAGTCCTATGTCTCCCAGAAAACAAACCGCTATATCCGTTCTTCTTTGGATGGCAGCAGGAGGGTCTGCATTTCGTTCCAGCTACTGCTCAGGAATTATAACTGCCAAACGATCCCACTTGACTCCCACCAGAGCTGTTTATATAGGGCAATAGAGAGACTTTTTACACTTAAAGAAACACTCCGGGAAAAAAAAAACTGTCAAACACATCCTGATAGCATTAGCTTTAGCAGTAGCAGAAGCTGTTGCACCCTTACAGAGAATCCCACATTTTTGCAGTAAAACATCCAATTGTGTAAATAGAAGAAAATGATATGTTGTTTTGGATAAAAGCACTAAGCAATGAAATAACAACCATGATAATTATAATAATAATAATAATAATAATCATCATAAACACCTGATCGATCCTCAAAATGAATGCCCCCACACCAGCACAAATACGCAGCCTGGATATACCCAAACACAGCCCACATGACATTAACCTTCAGCAAAATGTTTTGTCCACGAACATGTCTCTCGAAACGCCTGAAATGTCGCACATCTCTTTCTGAGAACACCGCTGCTCCAGCTAGTCCAGCAGCTCATCCAGAGACTCTTGCTTGTTCTCCAGCCCCCAGTACCTCCTGGCCGTACTGAGCCGCAACGGAGGCCAGCTGCGATGTTTCCGCTCCTCCGTGTTTTCCGCGAGACCGCAGTCGCGGCCCGCATCGACTGACCCCGGTTCCCTGGGGAGCGCCTCCAACGGAGCTGCCTGAATGTCCGCGACGTCCTGGAGGCCTGCATCCTCCGGGTCTTCGTCAGCCAGATTCTGTGTAACGTGACCCCCTCCTGGAAATGTGCTTCTGCACAAGCTATAGGAGCCTCCAGTAGCAGCCATGAGCTTCACCCCTCCGTCGTCCGCTGCCGATTCCCCCAAGCTTTCGTTGAGCTTCAGTCTGGCCACACGCGGCTCCAGGTGGAACTCCACAGTTAGCATGTTGATGGAGGCCCTGCTGGGGTGGCTCGAGGTGGGGGGCAATGAAGATCTCTGGGGGGGCGCCTCGGTCTGGACACAGTAATGCATGTAACTGGCGCCACCTCCTGCCTGAGTCTTGGCTTGTTGACCTAAGTGGTGGACGTTAAGGTCAGCAACAGTCAACTTGGTGAACCAGTGGTAATTGCAGGGCTGGCCCCTGGGTGGCACTGTGGTAGAGATGGGTCTGGTAGGGCCGCGGGTCTGGGCCAGAAGTAGGCGTGTCTCACGGTCACGGTTCTCATACAGAACCGTGTTCGCGCAAATCAGAATGAAGAGGCCTACTCCCATGATGACTGGGCCCAGAAGCCTCATGCGGGTGTGGTGCACCAGGCTAGTCACAGTCAGCATGCCTCTGGCTCCCTGTCCCCACTTAGTGGCCTGGGTACCGCTCATGCCCGTACCGGCGCTGGCCTGGCTGAGCAGGGCTGTACGATGGGCCCGGTGTGGCCAGTACCCGGCCACAGCAACAATCATGCCAGCCATGACAACAAAGGCCCCCAGCATTAGGAAGATCCCTGGTGGGGATTTCATGCGCAGTTTGCCCCGAACTGCCTTAACTTTCTTGCGAGAAAAGCTGAACTGGGGTAGCTGTTGGCATGCGGAAGAGTGTGGCACCTCCCCCCTGGTTGGGGTCCCCATGGCACACTGTGGCACTGCCCAGAAGCAGACTGGAGAGAGGGCACAAGTCAATGTTTTGGCTTCGTGGACAATTTTTCTTGATCTTCAACAAACACACTCTTGCAAGCAGTAATATTGTAGTGATACGACCGAGACAAGACAGTATTCCGAGCAAGGTCTTAATCGGAAGATAGACGCCGTCTTAATTGCTTTATCGTACCAACTCAACCCAGCTTCCTTGGACAGTTTTCATCACTTACCGATAAACCCAAACATCTTCTCAGTCTGACTGGTTTCTCCATTACAGCAGTTTTGATGCATGCACTCAAATGAGGTATCTAAGCAAACATCTAAATATTTTTCATAAGCATCTGCTGCTGTTACTGTGCACCCACTATATTATAGGTGCTCCTATTTCTCCAATAAATTACTTTCCATTTATCCTTCTTGCACTTCATCTGCCTAGTGCCAAATATAATTACAATAATTATGACATCTTCTGCTTTACATTCAAACCCCTCCAGATGAGGTGAATGAGCTGCTTTTGTCTAGATATTTTTATAACTCATATGCTGCACGTTCTGTCTGCATCCCACCTAATTTCTTGTCATCTACGTGAACTCTCCGTTCTGATAACCCATTTAACTGAAAATGCATCCAAGGAGCATCACATTTCAAGATATAAAACTGGCCAGATAAAAGAACCTTCAACAAGTTGAATGTTTTGCGATCAACCTTACAGTTGGCTCTTTTCTTACATGGGATTAAATCAACGCCACCGTACTTACCTATGCGCTCCGCTTGTGCAAGGAGCCGGGTGAAACGCGTTTGTTCAGAGAACAGATCTTCGTTCTCACACTGGACCTCTTTCGTTTTATCAGCGTTTTAATTGTTTTCTTCTCGATGTCTTGTCTGCCCGACGCCCCATGCGATTTCAGGGTGCTCAACACCGACCCACTACTTGTACTGCTCTATGGAGTATAGACGGTCATTTCTATTGTACTACCAAGCCCGTACGCCCAGTGTGTTAAGTGTTTTCTGTCATGTCCGAAAATTACGCAGGTTCCCTGAAAAGTAATGTGCAATATTCCGATTCTGCGATACATTTCAAAAAGCCATCGCTAGTATGAACGGGTGATGTAACGAATGCAGCAAAATCTAAAATTCCTTATGAGTCCAGGCGAAGCTTTGCGCGCTGTAGCCACATCAACCTATATCTGATCGTTGAGCGTCTGTCAGCCATACAGTATGATAAGACGCATCAAGCGCTCATCTGTCCATCTTTATGAAACAAAAACCTTTCCTGTAACCCTCATCAAGATAATCGCGAGTGAAAAAATCTAAGGACAATCAAGACATCGCCTTATTTTCCGCGAAGGATTTAAAGTTTCCTCACATCCCGAACTTCTGCATAAGAAATTTCGCACACGCAGAATCTTTTGAATAATTAATAAAGAATACGGACATTCAAATACGCGGAAAAGTTTTATGACCTAATATATTACTGCTCCCATGTTAATAAACAGATGTGTACCTTAAGTTTCTTAGTGAACGTCCAAAGTTAAACGTAGGTCAAACGAAACCTTTAAAGACGTCTAGTACCAATTCTCAAACACAACATAAAGAAATAATGCATGCCTTCTTGATCGCACGGGATGCGATTTTGTAGCTTGCCTTACAGCTGTGAAGTGGCTTTCTGTCTCCCCCCAAGCCATTTACATTACGAGATCCGATACTCCCCACCACTCCGTGCAGCTTCATTTCTCCGTAGCTGTTAAATGAACACAAAACGGCTGGGGGAGCGAGAGGAGGGTGACGGATACCGAGGGAATCCTGCGGTCTCATGCGCCACTCTTTCCTCAAATTCCACAGTTTGAGTTGCAAGAAATGTCACATGAGAATGCAGGAATTTCAGCTTATATAACCATTACATTCCAAGTTAGTTTTCAGTAAAACGGCTTTCCTCCTTCCGACAGCGCCGCGCGTGCCCCCTCTTTACATACGATGCTGTCGCTTTCCACCCAGTATCTGCAGATCTCGCTGCAATAACTTGATTTCCCAACATTTCCCATGCTAACCATCACAACGGCGTGGTCAGTCACGTCCACTCTGGGTTCAGCTAATAAAGAGACCATACAGCTAATTGTATAATGTAGTAGTAGTGACTCCCAACGAAATGAAAATGATAAAAGAAAAGCTCTTTGATTGTTGAAAAATATGTGGTCGCATACGAAAAGGCGTTCTTTGATTTAAAAAGTAAATTCAGCATGTAAGCTTAATATACTTAAAAGCAGCTATAAACACCAAGTCAGAAGCGTGGCTACGACGCGGAGCGATATCTGTGCTCCCGAGTGCAGCGGTATAACTGGCAAGTATATGGCTGCACCCTATAGGTTTCAAACACTAGAAGCCATGTGGACATGGAAAATGGACACACCTATTAGAAAAGACCTTTCAAAACGACCAAAAAAAAAATGATTCAATGTGCAATGATGGAGTCCAAGGATACTGCTCCGTGAGAGTGACCTAGCCCGAAATGTGTTCATTATTTCAGTGTAACAACATCGTTTAAATTGAACAAATGGCTTATTTTAAAAGACAGATGCATAATTAAAAAAAAAAAAATTAAGTCATTAAACGAAAAACCACCCACTAATCAAACAGAACAACAATATGGTTGCTGGAGGAGATACGATGATGTACTTAATCTGCAGAGAATGTTACATAAGTAAATCCTCACCGAGCACGTACAGCTTATATTGCCTACGCTATGTCTACAGACGAAACGACTCTATTAAATAAACAAACGAGCCGAATGGACATTGTTGTTATAGATTCTTATTTTAACACTAAGGTTTAGGAATGTTCACATTTCTATATGAACTCAGTACCGGCTTATATAACATGCTCATCTTACACACTCCTTTGGAAGCTCTCCGGGTGGCATCCTTAATATATACCTAAAATACGTCACTGGACTCCTCTCCATCTGCAGAAGCACAGGTTATATTTCGTGGTTTTTCGGGATCCCCAAATTCTTCACTCGATCACAAAGGTCAGCTCCAGCATCCCTTGCAGAGAGACCTCATATTGACAGCTTGTACTCATGAGTGACTGTGGTTGTTATCCATAACTCATGACCACAGGTAAGATAAAATTGAAGGTAGATTGACCAGTAAACTGAAAGGCTTGTCAAGTGACTTAATTCCACCATCACGGATCAATTCAATGGCCACAAAATTGCAGTCACTGGCCTGATCTATGCTGTGAATCTCTCAATAAGACCCCAAGGCACTAAGGATGAACCATCTCACCATCACATACACTTGAAACAAGCAAATCTCTCCTTTCTAAGGGGGTACCATGGCTTGGATTGGGAGGTGCCAATTCTCATCACTATGGCTTCACGTTAGCCATTAATTAGCTGAAGGGGGCTCCTGCGGCAGGAACGTCACTTATAACCCTCCATTTCAGGTGCTCTTTTAGCCAAGGTCAGTCCTGGACATCCTATCCATGAAAGACACTACAGTAGACACAAGATACACCCTTTTCAGAAACATGGGCAAATGAGCTGCAGCAGTGCGTGTCTTTTTCAAATTATCATGATGTTTATATACATAACATCTGGGTAATAAAGCTTTGTCCTCGACTCCAAAATCATACATTTCAAGTGATTTAGGAATAGGGAGACCAGCTAATCCATGTCAGGGAAGACATTTTGAGCTACTGCAGGTTTTAGAAACTACTTTAAAACTAAGAGGCTCTTGTGCTTGGCTAATTAGATCAGTTCTTCTTGCACGTTGACTGGTTTGTTTCCTTGACTGAAAGACTCATCCAAAGGTTTCCACATTAACATTAATGACACATGCATGATTATAGGAGACTGACCATTCAGCACACAAGAACTCTGTGCTTAAGTGAAATCCAGGTGCTATTAATTGAAATGGTAATTTTGAAATAATGTCCTATTGCAAAGTATAAGGTGTCCAACCTGACATGGATTAGCTGGCCACCCAAATTAATAACTCAAAGCTGGTATAGAAGTTCATGAATATGTGAGATGAATGATGTCCTATATACGATGCATTCAGCCTCACCCACATATGCATTAACTGGATGCTATGGAAATAAAAAAAAAATAAACTCTAAAGCAGTCACTCACGTACTTCAGTGTAGCAGCATCTGATTTAGAGAAGTGTGTCAGCAAAATTGCACTACATAACTTTAAATAAATTTGAACTGTGCAACTGAAAGAACCGTGGTTACATTTAGCATTTTATTTCAGCCTAGTGCAATGACAGGAGCTCAGTGCACACCAATCATTAGCTATGTGGCTGTGTGTTTCTGCAGGCTTTGAAGTGTAGTCCAAAGACATGTGGGTAGGTGCAATGGACTGCTGTGCCATCCAGGGATTCCCCTATGTTTCCTGGGATTACCTCCAGGCTCACCACAACCTTATACAGGAAAATCAATTACGGATGTCATATAAACCAGTGGTTTCCAATTTCTCATGTGAAAAAGCATTTATTCCATGTGTGGAGTACCAATGTCAGAAGAACCCATTGTGCTAGTGTCAGGGTGTTAGTTTGAATACTCATTTTAAAAGGCTTAGGAGAAGGCTGAAATAAAAAGTACACAAACAATGCCGCAGAATCATTAAATAGCACGAGAACATGCATTGATGATAAAGGACAAATACGACACTACCTAACAAGATACATTACAATATTAAATTAGCTGAGCCTTAATACAAAATAGTGAATTGAATCCATTTCCAGGTATCAAGCATTTTATTTTTTAATAACTGGTAAAATGATTTCCACAAAGGTGAAATATGCAAAATAAAACCCCACCCACACAAATGTGTACGAGTTATGCTTTTACAGTATGCCATACAAAGGTTGACATCTATTACTGTATTTTCAGACACGTCTAACCTATAAAAGTCTATGAAGCAATACCCTCTCAAACTAGTCTCACACACTTCATATTTTACAAACAACTCTAATTGGAGACAATGCTACAGAAAATAAATTTAGAATACTCATGAAAAGAAACCTGGTGCATGTGTTTTAACAGACAAGTCAAGCGAGAGTGCCGTTATCCTAGAGCTATCCTATTTATCAAAAAACAAAATTGGGACCAACGAGAGGGTGGGGCAACAGCATAGCTGTTCAGGAGCGAGAACGAGAACGGGATTTAGAAAGGGATTTAGAGGGGGAACGGGACTTGGAACGGGAATCTGAGCGGGACACTGAGGGGGAACGAGACAGGGCTTTGGTGGGGGAAGGTGATCTGGACTTGGGTTGGGGCATGGATGGGGAGCGGAAGTCACCCTTGGCAGGCCCGGCACCACCCTCATCAATATCACTTTTGGCATCACAGGTCTTAGACCTAGAACGAGACTTCTTAGAACGATCCTTGTTGCCTGACCTGGACAGGGAACGAGACAGCGATTTCCTGGAGCTATCCTTATTTCCCGAACGGGACCTAGAACGAGACTTCCTGGAACGATCCTTGTTTCCTGATACAGAGCGGGACCTGGACTTCCGGGCGCGATCCTTGTTCACTGACCGAGATCGGGACTTTCTAGAGCGGGAGCGTGAGCGAGACCTGGAGTGAGAATCATCTCTTCGGCTCTTCTTAACGTCCCTCTTGCTCCTCTTGTTGCGAGGGCTGCGGCTTCGGGAGCGGGAGTGGGCCTCATCTCGGCCAAGGCGCTTGTCACGGCTGCGGCTTCTTTGGGCCCCATTGCTCTTCCTCTTACTAGGCGTATGGCTACGTGAACGCGAAGCCATCCTGCCGGTGGAAGTTTGAGTCAACACAAGCACCAATGCCAAAGGAAGCCAAGGCTACCAGAAACGACACTGCCTTGTGTCCCCCCCCCCCCCCAACCAACCCACCTGGAGCGGGAGCGACTGCGGCTGCTGCTCTCGCTGTGACTGCGGCTCTTACGGGATCGCCTGCTCCTCGAATGTGACCTGCGGATGGAGGGAGGGAACATCACTCTGATTCACTGATGAGAAATAGCTCAACAATTCCAGCCATGAAGAGCCACAAATTGCTTTCTCAAATTCATCTTGGGTTGGGTCCTTTCATCATACAAGTCACACAAGAAAAACTCCTTCAACCACAGACATGAAGAACACTGAGGGTACTGATTTAGCCTGAGCAACCTTCAAGGAAGTGTGACTGCAAACAAGCCTTCTTTTCAGAAACACTACAAAGAGGTGACAAACTATTTACCGGGACTGGCTGCGACTACGGGAATAGGACCGCCTGCGTCGTGATCCTGGCCTGTCCTCAATCAGTCGGATCTTTCGGCCATTAACCTCTGTCCCATCCAGCTTCTCCAGAGCTCGCTTCATGTCTGAGTACAGCTTAAACTCGATCACACCCTCATTTCTGCGACCTTTATTGGTGTCAGCATAGGTCACTTCACCCGCCTGACGCATGTAGTCCTGGAAAGGAGGACATGGTCAACTGGGCAAACAGCTACTCAATTTTTAACTCAATACACACCAACTAGGGTCTTTTTAATCTATATAAATGAACCACAATGATCAAATTCCTATTCCATACCTTCAAGTCCTGCCAGCTACAACGACTGGAGAGGTTCTCTACAATCAGCCGGTAGTCAGTACGTGCTGGAGGTCCATATCGATCCCGCCCACCACGGGCGTAGCCTTCAAGATGACAAGGACAGATTGGGCACAGGTTAGAGATGGGGACAAGTCCAGAGCAGAATGGTAACCTATAAACCCCAGCCTGTTGCAATTTAAACACTATTGTCCATTAGATTTTGGGGAAGAGAGGCAAAGGGCACAAAAATGCTATTACAATTTTAAGAGTATAACCTAACCCATCATATAATGAATATATGACAACATGGAGAAGTATACAAGTCTAAGATGTGTAACACAATAAATTTGTATAACAATATAATTTAGTGTTCAAGTACATACAGAATTTGTATGATTACAGCTCACTAACATAGTTTACTCTCAACCAAGGGGCCATCATTTAAGTACTTACGGCCAATTACAGTATGTGTCCTAGTACACAGTTTGAGACAAATGAAACAAAATCAAAAAAACTGTTTAGCACCTATAAGAACTGAACCCCCATCTGACCCTATCCCCCATGGCATCCTCACCACCTGGGCATAATGGGAAAAGCGGTCTTCATTCACAATGGCTCCCCATTTTTGGTCAGCCAGAGGCCCAGAAAGGTCAAAGAGCCACACGCTTGGAAAGGGACCCAAGGCCAGCAATAGGGGCAGGCAGTCAGTCAGCCTCAAAGGACTCTTTCAATTAAAACATTGAGGGTCTTTGTTAAATCTCTAGCGTTAATAACAGTCACATTTTAAAAAAAAAAAAAAATTAATATAAAAAGAGAAAAAACCTAAACAAAAAAATCAGTTATTACTGGCAATGAACACTAAAAAATATTAACGGATTCATCAAACCAACATTTAAAAAAAAATGCGTAAAATGCACGTGCACACGTGACACATATTCAATCATCTTATAAATAATCATTAATCTGGTTGAATATTTAGTTTTGCATCAGAAATGGCCAAATCCGTTCCAGGGTGTCAATTTACAGACACCCATGCAGACAGCACAATCGAGGCAGCTGGTGAACAAAGCCGTGTTGGCCCAAGGGCAGGGAAGCCCGTGCCTGAGCAACACAACATGTTCACATGCTAAATTTGTGGAATTTGACATGGAAGCAGTCTGCCTCCTAGCTTCAGTCCTGAGAAGCTGCAGGGTACTGCACTATTTCATTCCTGCTCAGTCACAGAAACCTTGACAAATCCCCAAATACTGTTTATCCTGACATATACATTACATGACTAAAAGTATGTGGACACCAGCCTGTGCAACATCTTGTTCTGAAACCAAAGGTATTAATATGAACTTGGTCAGCCCAGCGTTCCTAAAACAGCCTCTACCATACTGGGAAAGCCCTACATGTTGGAACACTGATGGTAGGATTTACTGCCAATCAAGCTGGCCACTGGGACCTGATCACCCAATACCATTGTGAGCTTATGCAACCTACCACTTCACTATTGAACTTGCTCCCAGATGTTCTGACCTTCACAATCACCTCACTTGCAGTTCACTAGGCCAGCTCTAGCAGGGCAAAACTGAAGCAGACTTGTTGGAATGATGATGTCATAAGATGGTGCCAATGGAAAGTCATTAACCTCTCTACTCTGCCGCTAATGTTTGTTTTAGGTGACTGCGTGCTTAATTATACACCCGTATCAGCAATAGGTGTGGCTTAATTCCTGAAATTAGAGGTGTCCACATACTTTTGGCCATAGTTTATGAATGTCCATTTATATGAAATTTAAAGGGACTCTAGTTCCTAGGCAGCTTTCCATTGCATTTCACCTAGATACTCCCCTTTAGCCTGACTCCCCCACCCATAAAATTTTTACTGACCCTCAACTAAGCAGAAGTGAAAGGCAGAAGGTGTTGCAGCATCCCAGAACTACAGTAGAATCACTGCTGTGCATCTCAGCCACTGTGTGCACGTTTGTGTATATATGCACATGTGAGGCCAGGCGGTCGCTTACTTACTTCGCCCAGAACCGTAGCTTCCATCGCGCCGGGGACCCTTGGTGTGCTCCACTATCACCCGCTCACCGCACAGGTCTTTGCCATTCAGGTCATAAACAGCATCATCAGCATCACGGGGGTCATCAAACTCTACAAACCCATACCTTTACAGGGAACCAGAGACACCACTGAAAGCACATGCCAAACACCAAGGCCCAGCCTGGGAGATTTAACACACAGAGAATATAACTGATATTAATGGAAAAATAATCTTGAAGCCCAAAAAGCATTCCTCACACAGAACAATGGCAACGTTGGAAATTAAAGATGATCACATCCAATCAAACAAAACCTCACAACGGAATCACCATAAGTAGGGCAAGTACTGAAGCTGGTTAGTGCACCGTAGACTGCAACCAGGCGAGTTTAGTTATGCAGTGTGCCATCATGAGACAGAATAATAAGAAATAGCGTGGTTTTCATTTTGACCCAAGAGAGCCGGGCCACGGAATTACAAAACCCTTATTTGTATTAAAGGCCTCCGGGGAGTTCATTAAGCGAACGCGCGCAAGAGTCAAGTATCTACGGCCAGGTACCTAAGGCACGTTTGTCCAGAGCAACCGTAGACATGCGTAGCCAATCAAACAATGGTTTCGAGGTTTTACCGCTGTGCGCCGACAGCCAATTAGATCACATTTCGCAAACGCATCGCGGTGCTGTAACAGTTCGGATTAACTATCAGACTAGGCCTATTTCGGGCCTTCCCGTAGTGTAGCAATGAGATAAAAAAAATAATAATACACACACAAACATCCGTCTATTAACAGGGGTATTAAAGCTAGTTGTTGGTTAATCGTGTACATTTACGAAGGTCTGGTTTAATCCTTTGCGCTGTTTTGTTACGTTGTTTTTTTCCGCGTTTCGTAACTTACGTTAGCCGGTTTGCTGACCGCCCGACCCGCTACTAACGTAGCAAGCCGCACGGCCAAATGCACATTCGACGGGATTATACGATTTACAATATCACGTATTACGAATGAATAATTCCGCCCTAAAATAAAGCGTAGTTGACGCATTAAATGTTGGTAGCTAGCTCCTGGTGTGTACGCGCAGCAATTTTTCATCGCAATAAGCAAAAAGAACATCCAGCTAGCGGGCTCGCTAACCCATAAGGCTACCAAGCACCGCATCAGAGAGCGCCCGTGAATCGCCCGTATTTAAATAAAGAGACATATACAATATCTTAATAAGAACTGAAATACGGTCATATTAACATTTTGCCCATGAGACCATCCTTTAAACTGCTTACGGCTGTCTGCAGCTGGCTGCCCCCTAACAACTGGACAGGCCCTTAAATCCAGGCCCCAGCGCATGTACGCTTCACTTAGCCCGAAACGGGACTCTGTCTCGGCCTTCATTTTCGTTACCCGTTTTTGAGATCGACTTCCAGTATCTTCCCATAACCCTTAAAGAATTTCTCCACGTCCTTTTCCCGTGCACGGTAGCTCAATCTGCCGATGTAAACTCTTGACATTTCCCCGGCCCTGGCTTCACGCAGCCCCCCTTTACACGCTATCAAAACACACGGTGCGGCCGAAGAGCGCATAGATGATAAGCGCCCTCCCAATTCAGGCAACGTCACAGGAGGCGTGGCTTCCGCTACATCGCGCGTTTTGTTACACTTTGCGGTTACAATCAAATGTATTTATTCTGCGAGGCAGATGATACATCCCTTATATTTGCTGTTTTGTCAGTATTGGTTGTTTGCTTAAAATTTTGTATAATTATTTTAGTAGTATTTGGATATTTATTTTAATCTCCCGGAGAAATTATGTGTGGCATAACCTGATATCTTGGCAGTAGTCTTTAATTCTGGACTCATGGTGTGAAATATCCAGCGAGTTAACTGTTAATCATACTGATTATTTATGTCCCCTAACCGTTATATTATGACACTGACCTTTTGGAATTAGAATTACAGAATGACAAATATCAAATAAATGCTGTCCTAAAATCTGTACTTGCTGCTTTACAGTTATGTTTTATGCTTAGTATTTTTTCTAAATATTAAATAAATCTGAACATTTCGTGGGTGCATTGTTTTAAATCCGAAGAACACAACGTTTTATTTCCTATTTTCTCGTCTCAGTTGTGAATCTCTTCGGATCAACGGACACGGTGGGGGCGGCGTACCCCAACAGTTTGTAGAATACATCGGCGTACATTTGGGTATGGGCGGCAGAGGCATGTCCGTACCAGGGAATACCATGTGCGTTTAAGGGGCAGGGGTTTAGCGCACGCTACGGGTATTGAAACCAAACGTAGGCGCTTGCATCAATATCTCACATTTTTCTTATTCAGTTATAGCTAGGTACAAAGGTAAAATCTCATAAGAAAACTGACTTATACTGACGTAAAATGGTTCTAATGCTCATTGCAAAGTGTAGCCTTGTACAGTATTTCGGCCCAACAAATTCATGGGCCTAATTGTATCCACATTGTTTATTGCAAAATAATAGCACGCCATTTGCAATTACTACATCATCCTCCTTTCATGGCATTTTTCTCATTTAATGGAAAATCAATTCCAGTCTCAATGGCTGTCCTAGATAATATCAGCTACACGAACGGCCTGGTATACCGTCTACGGTGTACCGTACCTCATGTTCTCTGCATCCTGGGACCGGCTCCAGCCCTCCCGTAACGTTACCAACTGTCAAAAACACTAAAAGAGACCCGGTCATTCATTACATTTAGATACTCTGAAAACAACACTGCCCATAACAACGGCCCCGGATGTTGCAAACATCGCAAGTATATTAGAGGCGTTTATATTTCCTCTCAGTCACTGGCAGTCATTTTGATGTATACATGTACACTCCGTGGGTTATTATGCTTGTCCTCTGTTTCTAATGAGTTTCCTGTTTGTGGCGGTTCCTGCTGGGTGCACAAGCACATTTTACGTTAAGTGTATAAGATGCAATGGACCAGCGTCCCATCTTGCCCCATGTCTCATGCTACGTGCTTCCCGGGCCAGGCTGCAGACGGACCGTAAAGCGGACGAGCCGATTACGGGGAGATATGACGCATGTAGGTACATTACTGCACATCGAGTGGATCCTGATGTAGCTAGCGATGGGGGAGGAGATGTCCGCCTACTTTACGTTTGGTTGGCTTCCCTAAAACCAGATCAATACAAAGACTTACGGGACGCGCAAATATTAACTTAATTGTTGATTCAATGTTTCATGGAAGAGATCGAGTGTCGCTCGTCTTTCATCGTAACTGATTCGCTAGTTCGCTTAATCGCGAAAACACTTTTAAAGTTTTAGCCATAACTGCGTTCTCTAGCTGATTAAATAACTATGACTGTTAATATATTAAAGGGCACAATGGGAGGTTCGAAGTGTGACTATTCACTGTTAGATTTGATATTTTCGGTCACTGGATTCTGCACTTTTTTAATCGACGTGGGAACCGATTTTTGGGTCGCCAGTGAGTTCTTTTCGCATGGAAATTTAATTTGGTTCGGGGTGTGGATCTTTTTTATGGTTTCCTCATCTGTCGTAGTCCAGACGTTTAGCTGGCTGTGGTATAAATACGACCGAAAACTGGATGGTTTCGAAGCAAAAACATCGGAAGAAAATGTGTTTTTTGGCACTGAAAGATTTCTACGACTTTCTAGTGTTCTACACATCTTTCAGCTTGGATTTCTCTTCAGGTAAGACACTGATAAGTTCGTCTTTAAGTATTGCGTAGTAACAATTTTTAGTTTTTTTGTTACTTTTAAATATTAGAGTTCGTTAAGTTAGCCTCATAGTTAGCCATCCATCCACGTACATATCCGCCTGTTAGTTTAGCCCATATTTTCTAGTAATTTAGGCTGTTTAATGATGATCTCCGTTTTTATGTGGTACTTTCACGACTGAAATTCTGAAGATGGATAAGTCTTAGGTAGTTGTTTATTTTAATTTAAGTTCGGTAAGTACAAGGAACTAAAAAGCATGTATTTTTTAAAATGTTCAGCTAGCTACAAATTGACTTTTCCCGCCGTGTTCTGTTTTTTTTCCATGTTGTTTTATTATCATTCACTTGAAAATCGTTTAACTTTTCTTCTTTTGTGTAAGAACTTCATGGATTTTATGTCAATCAGGCTGGCATTGTAGCCTAAATTTTAATACTGTAATTGCTGTAACTTAAGCACGTTGGGAAAATAAATAATGTTGTGATATTTTCAATTATGCAATTGCTGGAGTACGTAATGTGGGCGTCTCCAGAAAGGAGTAGATCTATTTTAGGCTTGGTGTTGAGATGCTTGGTGACCATAAGAAACCTTTATTGGTCATGTGCTGAGAATGAAGTCTGTATCACGTCTGGAGGATGTGAAACTCAAACAAGATCAACATCTGTGAAAACGTGTCTGAAGTTTGGTGTCTGAGCTTATTGGTTATTTTTTACAGGTACATCTCTACAGTCTGGCAGGGTGTTCGTTTGAGGTGTATTGGGGGGCTGAGCTCAGACTTTGTGGTCTACATGGATCATGATATCAACATGCTACGACTCATTAAGACGTTCTGCGAAGGCACTCCTCAGCTCACACTAATGATTTACATCCTGCTGCATAACGGCCATGTTGGGACCTTTCAGTGTAAGTAACACCACCCCCACCCCCCTGCAGCACTGTGGGGAACTTGGGGCAGGCTAACCTAACTTCCTTATCCGAGAACTTCTGTTTTGCCTCACGAGGTCATTTGTGTTAAAAGCATCCCATTTAACTTTTGTCTTCTGTAGATATCAGTCCTGCAGTCTCCATGATTTCCATTGCGTGGATGGTGGTAAGCTATCACCGCGCCATGCGTTCATTTCTGCCTGACAAAGCCAATCAGGGATGGGGTTCCTCCATTGTCTACTTCCTTTGGAATCTGTTGCTGATTGGTCAGCGTATATGCAGCGTGGCCCTGTTTGTCAGCGTGTTGCCCTACTGCCTCCTGTATCACTTCTTGCTGCTATGGCCTCCATTGATCCTCTGGGCCCATCTGCAAAAGACATCTTTTATGGACAGCACTTTTGGAGAGTGGTTGTACCGTACCATTGTGGGCTTGGTCTGGTACTTCAGCTGGTTCAATGTAGTCGAAGGGAATACAAAGGGCAGGGCTGTTATCTACCACGCCTTTATGGTCACAGATGGTGCCATCTTGTTAACCACATGGTGGTGCTACAAGGATTCAGAGAAGACGCAGCACTACGCGATATGGTTAGTCTCCATACTAGTTCTTGTTCACATACTGGGGATCTTGGTGAAGATTCTGTACTACCGCTGTTTCCATCCCACACTCTCATCGCCCCCTGCTGGTACGGATAGGGGAGACGTGTTGGATGGCAAGACGGTGCTGCAGAACCAAAGAATGGCCTGCCAGTTTAATTATTTTTATGCTACTGAACATTCATTACTGCTGACCATGAATGTTAACAGAGCTGCCAGTCTTTGACAGAAAGTTACATCAAACCCCCTATAACAGAAAAATTGTGTTATGGTAAAACTTATTTGGAGCACAAGAGAAATAGTAGCATAATTATATCGTTATATTACAATAACATTATTATCATAACATTATTGGGGAAATGCTGCTACATGCCATTCAAAACTTTTGAAATGTGTGTTTATGAAAGAATGTATTTAAAGCATATTTGTGTCTGGAGTTTTTATGTGAAATGAAATTTTCTTTATTTCCTACGGATGTATTTTATTAATGTACCGGTATATATTTTTATATATATATATATATAGTGGGATTATGTATAGTAATAGAAAGTTGCATAAATGAAAGATTCATTTTTAGAAAGCCATGAGTATTTTTATTAAAGTAATTACCAGCAGCACAATGCCATTTGGTTCAAAATAAATTTTTGCTCTATTTATGTGATTCTTAAGCACTACAATATTTTGTCAGTATCAGGACTGATAAATTGTCTATAAAACCTGGCATATAATTATTACCTGTACAAGTAGTGTCGTTGATTGATTACTCACTTTCTCAGCGAATGTTGGGCATAAACTACAGTTTTTAGATTGGACCCCAATGTACAGTCAACCATTCTACATTGCAGGGGTTAGGGGTGCAGGTCCACCATGATCTGGAAACATCACATACATTTTTTGTAAGTGAGCATGTGAGTGGCACAAAAAGGTATGAGAAATGCGAGTTCAGAGATCACTGCACGACATCACAGGAGAGGCTCCCATAAACACACTTGGTGTCGTCCAAGCCAGCGCTGTGCATATATTTAATACATTTATGAGTTGCTAAACTTTTTTTGTCATTTGCTGGCCATTGCATGTCATCTGTGACTTTTGCAAAGCTCCCAAAAACTCCTAAAAATTTCCATCTTCTTGTGCCGAAACCATGATGGGGGAAAGTCATGATGCAGAAGCTGATTTACGTGTATTCATTCCCATTTTGCACTGCACCAGCCAATCAGTGCCACCCAGGGTGTACCCCAACATTGTGCCCTATGGCGTCTGGCATAGCCTCTAGGCTTGTCATTTCTATTATCTGGCTTGATAAAAAAATTAATTGCACAATATATCACTCTGTTACAAAAAAAGTTAAGCACCCAGAAGTAATGGTCTGATTTGGATGTCATTTGGTGCACGTGCAGACCAGTGATGGGTTTGTAAATGATTCGGGTTGCAAGGAGCTAGTGCATCTAATCACCATAGACACATCGTACCTCATTACCAGCAATTGACAGAGTTTCATTGGAGTCACATTCTGAGTTTGTATGAGGCTTGATGATCATATTGTGCAATTGCCTGGCATGTGGGCCATGCAGATGACGTAGTTGCCCCATGTAGGAACCATTTGGCACGTGAGGGTACCCACACACACTGTGAAGGTTCTGGCTGCCCAAGACAGACCACACCAAGGGAGGATTGTCGTATTGTGCTCCAAGCATTACAGAACCCCATGACATCTGCACCTGCTGTCCAGACACAAGTATTAGTCTCTGCAACACCCTGTGTCATCCTGCATCGTGTCTTGACGACTGGTAACAGCTGGACTACAGGTTCACTGTCCCATGCATAAGCTACCATTGACACCAGTACAGATGCCTGTGTTTGGAGTGGTGCCGTAACTGGGAGGCATGGACTGATGAACAAGGGGTGTTGTGCTGTGTTCAGCGATGACTCTTGGTTCTGTATTATTACGGGTGACTGCTGTGTGCCCGTATGGCAGCACTGAGGGGAGAGGACCAATCTCGCCGATGTTGGGGAGAGACACGCCGGTGTTATTCCTGGCATCATGGTGTGGGGAGCCATAGGATATGACTTCAGGTAATTTCTGATAGTGATTCGAGGGACCATGACAGCACAGCGCGATGTCAGTGATATCCTGCATCTGCATGTCTTTCCCCTCCTGATGTGTCTGACACCAAGACAATGCCTGTCCACACATGGCACATGTGTCAATGGACTGCCTGTGTCATGTTGAGGTCCTCCCGGTGGCCAGCCAGGTCCCCCGATCTTTCCCCAATCAAGGATCAGCTCGGACATCAACTCAGACCCAGTGCCTGTCTGCAGGATGTCGATGGCCATATACCACAGCTGTGGGCCACCTTGCCGCAGGATACAACGACTGTACGACTCCCTTCTGCACTCTATCTATTCTGCCCAGGCCCGGGCTGGGGGTGCCACACCCTACTGACAAGGGACCAGCAGTGTACCCACACTGCCAACTCTGTTGTCCGTTTGATCTAATAATCATTACGATACAGTTACATGACCTTTCACCACGTACAGATTCATTTCATTTCCACCACTCCATCTGACTAACTTTTTTTTGTCACTGAGTGTAGCTAGGGGAAAAGTGATCTCTGAGCTTAATGATGACTATTAACGATGAATAGTGTTGCTGTGCAGCTCAGTCTGTTGTCCTTGCAAATACAGTAGGTAATAGGCTGAAGTCCTTAGGAAACCCTGACAAGCAGCAATTCTCTGGTTTAGAAATCATGTTACAGTTTTTTTTAATTGCTGAAAGACATTTCCTAAAATCTCCTTTCCATTTCTTAGTACACTAAGCACAAACCATAGAATTAAAGCTACTCTCACAAAACTGTTGTCTTGCAAAATCAAACGATTGGCTCTAAACTATTTTAGCTTTACTCAAAATTGAGCACTACTGTCAGAAAACACACAAAACCAATGTATAAACACTACTCAGTGACTGTTACACACTACATAAATAAATTGAAAACCTTCTGGAATAAAATGAAAACAATCTTTATTTTGGATATTCATGTACTTATGAAAGCTTATTTACGTAAAAAAAACTGCAGCAAAAACAAAATTGCACTATGTGATTTTTCATTTTTAGAGTAGAATTAGTCATTAGTTCTGCCTTGGCATCATGCTTCTGCACTGGGTCAAGCCAGAGGACTTCATCTATATCACATGCAATTTTCTCCCTTGCAAAACAGCATGAAAAGTATCCTTTGGCGTTTCAAATCCAGCCTTGGCAAGATTCAGCTTCTACATCATCACATGCTGCATCCATTGGTTGTTTAGATTTTCCTGTATGAGGGGATTTCTGTCATATACATTCCGTTAACATGCTGAGAAAAATCCCTCAATAGGATTAAAAAAGGGAGAGTATGTTGGATGACAAACATTCATAAAATGCTGGTTATTGTTGAAGCAATCGTATATTCTTGGACCACGGTGAAAGCTGACATTGTCCCAAATGATAATATCAGTGCGATGCTCTTGGTTGAGTCCACACTAATCTGGCACCATGTTCCCAGTAAGATCAAGAACATTATCTTGAACTATTATAACAACTTCAGATTGAGAGTCACCGCTAGGTAGCAGTGACATCAAATTGTATAAAGCAGTAAATAGAGTGCTATTAGGGAGCTGGAGATGGCAGAAGTAAGGCTGAGGGACAAGGCTGTGAGGGGGGCAGTGGCAATGGGAAGATTGGGATTGGGCAGATTTCCAATGTCTCAGTACAACACAAGTCTAGGGCAAGCAGAGGTGACTGCTTGTCCAGGAAGAGGTAAAAGCAGTAATGAACGAGGAAAGAACCAGCAGGATGGCAGTAAAAACCAAGATCATAAAAGATCCCTGGACATCTTTCAAAAGAATAGCCGTGGTAACCTTGAGGTCCTGGCCTAAATTGCCCACTGTAGCCCTATCAAATCTGGCCTCCTAATCATCCCGTATCTAACTGGTGAATTCTCTCCTGGCCCTTCATCACTGTAGCTACTGTATGGTGCGCATACTGGCGTAAAATGGCTGCAGTCGCATCATTCAGGTGGGTGCTACACAGTGGTGGTGGTTGAAGTGGCTTCCCAATTGTTCTGTAAAGTACTTTAGGTGTTTGAAAAAGCGCTATACTGTATAAATGTAGCTTTCATTCATTTATTCATTCATTCACATATCCTGGTAACAACATTGCGACCAGACATTGTCAGAAGCTTCAAAACAGCTTGATCTGATAGA
>JAABNY020000046.1:18306157-18338256 GCA_015164015.2 Brevimyrus niger
GGTAACCTGTTTAAACTTGGTTGCACACATTGTTCTGCTTCCCTTAGCCATGCCTTGAACCAGAACATGATCTATGAAATTATAGCTCTTCTTCTTAGTCTTCCTCCTCATCTACCACCTGTGACATGCACACTTCTTTCTCTTCTGTTGTAACACTCCACCATTGAGTTCACTTGTCACTCACATTTGGTTTGGCATATATCCCATTCATTGATTGGGTTCCACACATCACAGAATGGACGCATGTGGTTAGTAGTGTGTTAATGATGAAACCAGGGTGTTTGTGTGTAAATTTGAGTCTGTGTGTGCCATTATGTGTCCAAGTGCAACACACTGCTTAAATGTGTTATGTGAATGAGAATATGTTTAGAGTTTTGCTGGATGGGAGATTCAGATTTGCAAATTGTCTAAACAGATAAACAGTGTTTAAGGTTTTGCCAGCTGTGAGATTGATTTGATGGAGTATCGATAGTTGACATTAGTTTTTAAAATGGGGTTTAGTGTTTTAGCAATTCAGAAAAACTGTAAGCATATGAATCTGTTAAAAAGCAAATGCTGTTAAATAAATTAGCGTTTATTTTGCCCTGTTAGTCTAATACCTCCTTGCTTGGAGACCAATAACAGGGAACCACATCTGTTGGCCTTGTTACTGTGAAATGTCACTAATCTTTGCTGTTCAGGAAGTTAGGGACCTGCCTGCAGAAAGTTGGGGGAGGTATGTGGCCCAATGGCTTAGATGCTGTGCCTGTAATCAGAAGGCTTTCAGTTCCAACCCTGTGGTCAGCAGAGTGATGTCACCAATGGACCCCTGAGCATAGCTTTTAATCTTAAATGCCCCATGGGCTGACTGAGCCTGCTTTCTCAATTGTCAGTCAGTTTGGATAGAAGCATTTACTAAATAAATGTAATTTAAATGCCACAGTGAGCTTGGAGGAAGACAATGCAATGGACACCACCTAATTTAGACAAAAACCAATGCTTGTCTAAGAGAGCACTGACACAAGGAACACTTTCTCTGCATTCTTGAAGAATGATGCTCTGGCTGCCTCTGTAGGCTGAAACTATACGGCCAAATAATGTTATGGAACAATTCACTGTCAAACTGGACAAGTTTAACTTTTCAGTGACGGTAATATTTTTTTTATTACACAAATCATTGTTGGGCTGACCAACATACAAAAAGAAAAGGACTGAAGATGTGTCACCCATCATATAACATGAAACATTGATTAAACCAACACCAAATGTGACCATCATGTGAAGGTTTCTGCATTCAACGAATGAGTTACAAACATGTGTATGAAACTCCAGGCAAACAATACACAAAACAATTTACATACAGAAAAAAACACAGCATGGTACCTGGCTATAGAGCTTAAATTAAACCAATACATCCAACTTGAAAGACATCAGACCCAACTGTGGACCAGCCTAAAGGCCCCGTGTGAATACTGTCTCATTCAGTCTCTTTGTGACTGAGGTTAAGTAAATGTTAAACCTACAGTTAACCAAAAGACACAAACAGTAATTTGGATACCCACTGCACAGGGTTCAGAGGTACCATCAGCTGAAGTGCCTTATCGCAATAAAGTCCCCATTGATGGCTGACTGGGAACTCCTGTTCAAACCTCTGCGCTTACAAGGAAGGGTAGGGAACAGCAAGATGTACTGCAAACATAGGTGGAAGCAGAGCTTCTGGCATTCGTTCCCTGTGAGTTGTGCTGGCTCACCTTTGCCTACCTGTTATAGGACTGGTTAGATTTCTACGGGTACCTCTTGCCGAAGAGTGATTGTCTGTGCCATGAGAAGGTGGGTCACAGTATCCCGGAAATAGGACTCGTATAAATGTCAGTAACAGTTGTCAGATGCTGGAGAGCAGAAAGGAAGGGGACACGACACGCACAGCTGCAGAGGTGGGTATGGTGTCGCCCAACAGCACGTTCAACAATGTCCAGTTTGTACACTGCGTATGGAATATTTATCAATTATTCAGCAGGACCAAAAAAAAAAAGTTTGAGGTGTTACCAAAGGGACACGTTTCAGCACCGATGTCTTTTTTTTTTTTTTTTTCTTTTTAAATAAAAAGTTTCGGAGGGAACACCACAACATCTCTAGAACTGTATATCAAGTTATTTCATAAGTACTGGGGGCACATTTTCAGGAAATCCCTTACAGACTAATATACGGGTTAAAAGGCACTATATAAATATTTACAAACACATGCATACTCAACTCACGGCAATACACAGGAGTACATAGGGCACAGAGTACACATTCTTAATGACGAAGCTGCTGTGTGTATTCCAAAATTCACTACGTTGCTCCAGGCTGTCCTCCAGATTAGGCACAGTGCTCCCCAGTCTCGGGGTCTTTCCACTGGCCACAGTCCAACAATGGCTGCTGTATGAACCTCTGACCACAAATGTATTGCACAATAAGACTAGATTTTATGCATCTTACCACCTTGTTCCTTACAGACATATGCCAATCTATGGGGTTCCAGTATACAAGTGTGCACTCTGAGATATGGCCATTCCAGTCTGAAGAGTTCCCCATCATCACCCCCCCATGGACACATGAATGACTATTTTCACTAATAGAGATACCCTTTAAAGGGTCCAAAACAGGAGAGAATAAAAAAAAAAAAACAAAAAAACAACATGCATTCAAATGTCATGCATAATCTCAGACAGTATTGAAGGAGACCACACTTTGGGAAAAAAAACATCACAGTCAGGGCTTAAATGCTGCAGTGTCACGTCTTGCCCGAACCAGAAAACCATTTGGTCACAAATCCAGTTCTCTAATCACACCACCTACTGCCCTGCTAACACAGTGCAACATGGTACTAAGCTGTGTACATGGACCTGTTTTAGAACCAGGTATTATGGAGATGATGTATAAACACCTGGCTCATGATCTGGTAGAAATGAAAAAGAAAAACTTTCACATTCATCATCAATGTACTTCTCATAAAGTCTGTTAAAAAATGCATACATCCACCCATCCATATAGATATGATGGCACGCTTTACAAATGCCAGCCTGGGCACCCCGTCAGTATTTCATGACCTGAAGCGCACGTTGAAACACTGCCGTACCCAGTCAGCGTGAACTTTGGTCGATCCCCAGCGAGTGCGATCCGACCACCACCCCGCATCAGGGCCATGCCACCGGTAAGTAGCTTCCGTCACGCAAGTGTCCGGCCTCCTCCAGTTAAGTCCCAGTCGTACAATCTGCCTGTGTCAGTCGGCGCGGGGGCCTGCAGGGGACTGTCATGGTGCCGCCCCTACAGGAAGTCCAACTCCAGGGCTTGGTAAAGGGAGATGAGGTCCCCATGGGCAGAGATGCGCCAAAAAGGCATGTTATGCTGCAACACAAGAGAAACATGCAGGAAACCAAAGGGGGAGCCGTCAGTCAATAGCTGAAAGCAAACCTTACGGGCACGTGCCCCCTGGTGGCACACACAGCACACCTCACCTGCTTGGCAGCCAGCTCTTCATCACGCCCATCCCCGATCACCACGTACGTGACCTTCTTCCCAAAGCGAGACACGATGCGCTCAAAGCAGCTCTCCTTCCCTGTAGGGTAGGGAATAGCCCCAGCAGGGCATAAAAGGTACTTTACACAAATAAAGCCATGTCAAACAGTATCATATAGGGGGAAAAAGGAAGGCAAACTAGCTTCCTGTAACTGAATAAGAAACATTCATTAGACTCATTAATAAGAGCAAGTTCACTGTATCTATGTTTAGCAAGCTTAAATTTAGAACAGCTTGTTCCTAAATGAAAAGATGAAGGTTAGAGACTGTGCTGGAGGGGGTAGGCACTCGCCTATCTTGGTGGCACTGTAGATGTTCTCGATGGGGAAGATCTCCCCAAGACCATACAGCAGCACCTTGGCCAGGGCAGGGACCAGCTGGGTGGTTGTGACCAGCACGTTCATGCAACGGCCCCTGGACACAAACGCGAAGGGACAGGCACATCGTTATGGGTTGCCGTGCCAACACGGGCTGCCTTTCCACCTCCGTCATCCTCCCAAACGCACCGGGACTGAATGAGCAGCAGCGACTTGAGGGCCGTGCTCATCCAAGCGTCGGTCACTCGCTCGATGTCGGTCTGGAGCCTCAGCAGAAGCTCCCTCTTCATGGGACTCAGCAGGCCTGGGTGCAGGCGTGAGAGAGGGTCTGAGCACTGCCTGTTCACCCCCACGCTCATAGTAGCATGCGGCTGTTACTCACTCACCCCCCACATTGCCCTTGTAGCCGTTGTAGATTTCCCGCAGCCTCCGGTACCGGAAAGCAAGCTTGCGCATCCACTCTACCCCACCCTGCACACTGCCAGAACCTGGACCTGCACCACTACCGTGGCCCGCGAAGCCGTCCGACGGGAAGTTGTAGTTGCTGTGGAAACGCAAAAATCCAGATGGTGGGGTGACCTCAGGGCCCCATGCGGCAACACCTCACAAACATAAACCCCTCGGATGTGACGTGCATATGGGCCACAGAGTTAAAGCAGACTTACCTCAGGTCCTGCCCACTGTCATCCGAGGCAACGTCTTCCACATGAACTTGATCACACTCCTGGGGAGGTAAACAGTAACCCCAACCAGTCAACAATCCAGACCCTTCATCCCATCGGGTAAGTCATGACCTCCACCCTACGATGAGTGAACTCAGGCTGGAAAATTAGCACGTGCAAGTCAGGCTGACCACTCCACAGGCAATGAGGATGTGACACCGTCTGTATTTCTGTAGGAAACATTTCTCTTGGTCTGTCTTTTAGAGAAGTTGCGCGCCCAGCAGTATTCAATAAAAATGCATGCGTCCTGACTTAAGAACCGGGTTACAGATTCTCAGATTCTTGCCCAATTTAACAAATGTATTTTGCCTTTTAATTTGCAGAAACACCTTCCCTGCTTAAATTCCAAACTTGCTTAAGGTAATGTCTGCATGTCTCCCAATAGATGGTACATTTATTCTTCTCTACAACTGAACACAATTGATGCTTACCTCCAGGTCATTAAAGAATAGATGTGTGTCAGCCAACTCAAAGATAAGCTCCTCCATCTGCAGGCCCAGGTTCAGCACCACAGTTGGGTCCTGGAAGTGGAAGGTATAATGAAACGACTGAAGAAAAAGATGAATGTAGGGAGAGCATTTTCACCAGTGAGCCCTTAGATGACCTTGCCAAACTTCTGGGCATAGGAGCCAGTGAGTAATGAATGGAAGATGATGATAGTTTCATCCAGGTCCCACAGAAAGATGCGCTGCAACAAGGGGGAAAAAATTCTCATTAGGACAGAAGCTCCTATGATATGGATGCACACACATCATAGAAATACATACCTCCAGGTCATTGTCAGTCGGGTGCGAGTTCTCCGACTTCCGGCCCTTGCCTTTCGCCTTGCCTGTACTGTTCCTGCATCCTCCCTCCTCACGATCCTGGCCACCTGCAGGGGGAGCCACAGCCACTGGGGAATCTACAGGAGAGAACACAAAATATACAGCATATTGTCCACGCAGCTCATCACACTCCTGTGAATATGTATTAAGCCGATTAATTCTACTAAGCACACAGCACCAGAGTTCAGGCACCTTACTCATCTTGACATTTCTCTCCAAATAATACAGGCAGTATTAACTACAGGCAGTCCCTGGGTTAAGAGTGTCCAAATTATGAATAACTTGCATTCATGAATAGACTTCCATAAAGCATCCATCAAAAATGTGACTTTTTAAATAAACACACATACTACTCTGTGACACGACTAAAAACGCTGTGAGACTTCAGCGGATTCCTCAAGGTACAGTACAGTACCGAAAGTGCTTTCATTATTACCGTGTTAGTACTATACAGACGCACCTCTACTTACGAACGAAATACGTTCCGAATGGCCATTCGTAACTTGATAGGTTTGCAAGTTGTTAGTCAACATCATTTTAACGGTAGATGCAAGTACAAAGAACTAGTATGCTGGGAGTTTGCACGCTACGCTGCTGTGTGGCAGGAGTAGCGGCCAGAAGTTGTACTAGGTGGAACTAGCGCATAGAAAAAAAATTGTGTTGCGGACAGGAAACATAATTTGGACTTATAGTCCTCTTTGTTTGTATATCTGAAAGTTTGTAAGTTGAAAGTTCATAAGTAGAGGAGCGTCTGTATTATGTACTGTATTCTTGTCCCGACATACCAACAAATTTGACTTAAAGACTGACTTAGGGAACAGATCTTGTTCATAACCTTGGGATTGTCTGTATTTTTAGACAGATGTCCTTCCCCATTAACCATCTTGCTGTAATGCACAGACTGCACACATCAAGCAGAGTGGCTGAGGAGTGCAGCTGGTTGCATTATAGAATCTAAACATCCTTGACTGAAGTTTAAAATCTCACGCCTGCCCTCTGCATGTGGATACCTGTTCTCTCACTGCTTTTTTCGCCTCTCTGTGCCCCATTACAAATTGACATCTCAAGACAGCATTAAAAACCAGGTGGATATGACAAAGAGGAATGGGCATATATCAGCCTTGTTATGATATATTATGGAACAATGTTTATCAGTCACGAGATAAAGTATAATTTCTTTTGACAGTTTTATCCCTTTTGCATCAACATGGTGCTGGTACCGGGGCTAAGTTAGTGTTTGATTTGGAACTGGTTTTGTGCTTTCACACTACCCAATTACTGGTTCCACACTTCCCACTATCAACAGGAATGCATGCCTGAAAAACTGGCTCCAGTTCACCTCCAGAGAACTACTGGTCTGAACCTGGGAATCCTTGACATCAGCATGTGGGGAGAAGCCACAATACACTAACTTCTGCAGAGTGATATTTGTTATAAACAGTGTTTGACGTTTTGTTTGATTTTAAAGTTTGCTGAAAATATGCTTAAATTAAAGATGAGCTAGAGAAACTAGGTTACATTTATAGTATGGAGCAAATTATTCAATTTTACAAAGTAAAATATTACACGTCTGTCGTCATGCGAGTAATCACAGTCAGTTACAAATGTTGTTCTTAACCAAAGAAAATGCCAGTTGAGCACCACCTGAGAACCAGCTCCTAGTTGGTATCAGCACAACACTAGTGGAAGACGTATTTATGGGGCCAAAGGAAGTCCTTTGTTTTTGATTTGCAACTCCAGCATACCACAAAAATTTTAAAGTGTTTCCCAATCCAATGTCTTACAGAAACTACACAAACAGACGACTGGGTGCTTAGTGTGAGAAGACCACACCTTCAGAATAAAACCCTAGGCCCTACAGATTCTGCCCCTAGGCATGAATGCATGAGCCTCACAGGATTCAACATGATTGGCGAAACTATCCTGTATTTGAAATTTGATTGGTGAATCCAGGCAATCAGCCCCTTCTGATTTGCTAGGTGAGTGAACCTGTGTTGTTGGGCAGTCTGGCTGCGGTGGTACCCTCGGTCTTGTCTCCGGTGTATCCAGTCACAGCCACGCTCTCACCATCTCTACCACTACTGGGAAGGCTGGCTGGCGTGTAGCTGGGGGGCGGAGTATAAAACTGGGGGAACTGACTTTGGCCCAGTGCGTTGTAGGTAGAGAATTCCTGTAAAAAGGAAGGGGGGGGGGGTGGTAACAATGCAACATGGGGGAGAAGGGCCCAATCAGGTTGGGCAGCAGGGAAATGGCTCACACAACAACTATGCCAAACGACAAGCCCCCCCACCTCCCCACCTGAGGTGCCACAGTGACGGAGGTGGTGGTGGGTGCAGTGACTGCAGGGATGTTGGCATACACACTGGAAGTGGTGAAACTGGACCCTGAGGGGGGAAAAAAAACTTCCTGTCAGCATCCAATTCTCAGGGGACATCATGCCACCACATGCCTCCCTATCTTTCAAAGGCTCATGGAATTTGGGAGAATCTGACAAAGGCAGGTGAGATTATCATTTGATAGATAAGATCCATAAAAATGTTTAACATTTGACTGTAGACAATCGTGATGCTGTCGTCACCCTCATCTGCCACATCTGTGTGGCATTAAGCTTGCCTAGCGCCACATGCCTTGACTGGGGTAGGAGTAGTGCATCTGGCCAGGCTGAGATGGAGCATAGGATGTGCTGAAGCTGAGGAAACCTGCTTGACCAACAGGGGGCGCCTCAGACAAACTAGTCTCCGTTTTTATACCGGGCCACATGCTACCTAGAGTGGAGACAGAGAGAAGTAGGAAAGAGGAAAGAATCAGGGAAAATGAATGTATTCAACAAACTGCTTCGGAAAACTGGACGCACACCGTAGTAATCAACAGTAAATGTGCACAGTTTTGTGTTATACAAGCAATCACTTCATGAGACGCACAGAAAACAGCCCAGAAACTGTCACTTCACATGTAAATATGCATGAAGCAACTGGGCAGGCTGTGCCGCGATTGGTCAATCTACCAGGCAGAGTTGTGAGTTAGGGTGCGCTGTGACTGGTCAACTCAGCAGAATGGCACATAGCGGGACAAACCAAAGGGTGGGAGGCCGTAACCCTGGGCAACCGGGGGGAAGGCAGAGTAAGCGGGCTGCTGCGTCAGGGTGGGGAAGGAAGTGACAGCCGGGCTGGCAGTCGGGGTGGTGGCCTGAGGGTAGGACCTGTCAATCAAAAACACGTCAGTCAGTCAGCCTTTCTGGACGCACACGACGTCCATGCAATCAGTACAACTAGTACACAGAAGCTAGGGCTGGTATCTCTTTCTAATTTATAGAGAGTAACAAAGCATGATTATCCCTGAAGTGCATCTCTAAAGGTGGAGCCAGAAGTTCACGGCACTCTACTCACTTGGTTCCATGGTATGCCTGGGAAGTGTAGTCATTGGTTGTAGTGGGGGTGAGGCCCTTGCAGTTGACCTCTGGGTTTGAAAAGAAAAAAAAAAAAACAATTGTATAAAGTGCATAGGGGGTTTACATGATTTTACTGATGATCAGTGCGTTGTCCATGTCTGTTAATTCATTGTGTAAACAAATATGAGCTTTGTGCACAGAGGTTCACAGTAGCGTACCACTGTGGCGGTAGGGGTTGAGGGTCTCACTTGACACCTGGTTCTCTGGTGCAGTGTCTGTAGCCTGCGGATCACTGTTCTCTGGAAAGAAAAATAAAAACAACCGAGGCCGTAAGACCCAGGCTTAGAACATAAAACACAGCTGACATACAAGTCTTAGGGTGAGGATACACAGGGCAACTTTTTAAAGCAATAGTAAATTGTTATAGTGAATAGTGATTGAATAGCGGGTAATGTTGCTGACCAATATTGCTCGGGCATTTTCCCATTGATACTGGGCAACAGATTTCGATTTGGAAAAACTACGATCAGCAGTGACCAACTTTTCACAAACATCCAAATCTAGAGGACTTGCCCTATGACTCACCTGATTGGAAACTTTCTAGCAACACTGCTCAAAAAGTTACCCTCTGTATCATGACTTTCAGGCTATAACCACACCGTTACGTTTTCATTTTGATCTCCTTCCACACAGACATTTTCACATATACTATAAGCCTACACTAGGCAAGTGCACATTGCCATAGTGACTGGTAAATTAGTTAATTTTTGCACAAATATGTAGCAGTCATACTGTGCATCATGCCATTTAATTGCATACAAGTCAGCAACAGCGAAAGCTCCATTGAAGGCAGCTTTCTCATGTCCACCAAGTTAGAATACTGTTTCTTCTGTGTAGGGAGACCAGATGACCAATCAGACAATGGGAGGGTGTATCTAGCAGGATCAAATCAGAAAAAGGTCACCTGATTAGTAGGGACTAATTAAGGAACTTTTTGCGTCTACATCTTCACTCATCACCTCTGCATCTCTAAAGTGGAATTTTCAGAAGCATACGGCTGTGAGAGCATTAACACTCTAAAACCTCTGGGGTTGTGTGAATGAAAGGCAAAAACGGAGACTTACGCCTCCGTTTTAAAAGAAAACGAAGCAGCGTGAATGTAGGCTGAGCATCTATGAGTGAGATTAGGTGATACATTAAGTTCACTTTCCCACGTGCGCTTTTGGACTGGGGACGGTTGTTAGAGTGGCAGCTTGTGTTCATACTGCATTTGGCTGCCGACGCAGATGTTTGAATTCAGTGCATGCATACAGCAGCGATATTTTACCAGACCAGAAAATGGCAGATGTATTGCAAAAACACAAATACTAGCAGTGTAATCAAACAGTTTTAAAGTTAGTAGTAAAAGCTTGGGCAATATCATGGAAGTAAGGCATACCACAGTATTTTGAAATCCTTACAACAGAATTACCTGGCACAAAGTGACCCCCCCCCCAAAGTGAATTTTACTGTCAAGATTTTAAAATACCAGAACAGTGCTGCTTTTTAAAATACTGTATACCCTGGTATAATGGATACATACACACAGGGCTGCTCACCATAATTACTACAACTATAACAACAACTGTTCTTCCTCTACTCTTTCTCCATTGTTTGCTGATCTGTGAAAGTCCATGCTGCCACCTACTGGAAACCCTAATAAATTATTTTGCACATTTGCGCTTGATATGCACAGATGAGCAGGGTTTCCTCTAGGCATAAAAATCTGCACTACACACACCAACCAGTTATCTGCAGTAAAACCCTGAGGGTGAAATTTACATCAAGTCCCCTCGTCTGCAACCGAAAGTGCATGTGGGAAGGTATGAACTGGCCTTAAATGGCACTGCCACCCAGCCCTGTCCACAGTTGCCGTCTCCACACTTCGTTTAAGCTGTGCTTGATGGTATCAGAATGAATAGTAATTTTGTCTCTTAGGGACATATCATCACTGGACTGTACACAAAGTGATGCTGTTCCCTTCCACAGAAATTGTGTCTTTCGGACTCACTAACCTTTACCGAGTTGGGTTTCCGAAGGTGGGGGGTAAGAATTGGTGTCACCCCCTGGTGGCGGGCTGCTGTCATCTGCCACCCCAACTTGCCTGACACACAACAATAAACCGATGATGAAACGAAACAACTACAGAGATCCCTTTAAATGCATGTACAGCGTGAATCTCAGCATGCTGCTGGCCCTTGGCGCTCAAAAGCACAGCTCTCAGGGATGTGAGCTAGTCGTCATGAAGTAGGACCAAAGTAACTTCAATAACCTTCAGCTGAGCAAGGCCTTTCACCTAAGCCATGCGTTTTCAGCAACATTACTCATTTTTCATAAGCTTTGTTAACACATCCCTATAACCCGCAATCAGATTTTAATCTGCGACAGAAGAGTGACTGACCTTGGCTCCTTATCCTGGACAACATCCAAATCATGCCGAGCTTTCTTTGTCTGCAATGAGGAAAAGACATTTATTGATACCAGCTACTAAGTGTTGGAGGCTGGCACCCGCTAAGGTGCAGGCCAAGCGTCGCAGGCCAAGCGTCGCAGTCTGGTACATAGTAAAGTAGGGGTGGGTGATATGAACAAAATGTTATCATGCGGTATTTTCTGATATTAATCACGATCCAAGATTATAACAAACTTATATAATGAACATTTGTCACTTTTACAAATAACTGCACTCTTCTGAACTCAGTTTACAACCAAGTACAAACAGACAATGGAGTAAAAAATAAAAATAAACGCATGATTTAGAATTTTTGTGGCAATGGGAACATTCTGCTTGTTTGACTGCCTCAGAACACGCAGGCGACGCTGTGACCCAGAACGACGTGCACAGGCACAGCCAAACGTTCCGTCTCTTTGGCCACTAATGTTTCAGGAGATTCAAAAGATCGGTTGTGTTTCCACCTGTTGTTTGAACAAAATCTTTGCAAAGTTTGCATGCACAATCAAAGTAGATCCTTTTTTCGGAACAAATTCTTCCCCATCAGCCGTGTCAAACACTTTTTTGATAGAGCAGCTGACCTGCCTATGGACTGTATATTTGCTTACTGGGAAAGAAAGTGGAAAAAAAAAGTGTTCAATTACGTTTCTAGAGTCAAGATCTAATCACTAATATCTAAAACAGATGAATGACAAAGTAGTGAGATATACAGACAGCGCTGAGATGTTATGCAGGCTGGAATTGCTTTATTTCATGTTTGTCTGTTTTTGTTGTAGTACTGTTGTAGCCTCTGAAAACGCAGGCATTGCATGATAGGCGCTTGCTGGTCTGTTCTGTGGTTATAATAGTAGCAAAACCGCCCACCACTAAGGTAAATAAGCCTTTCAGGCTGGTACTCACTAAGGCCGTCCTGGATAATTATATTCTGTAGAGAGTCAGATCTGAGCTTCACCATGTCAGCCGGCTCCATTTTTAATAACTAAAATTAAAGCTACAGTATAGGGCTGTGATATGTGAAATGTCCACAAGTAATATTGCAATTAATATCTCATATAAAACGTAAAAAGATAAAATGACCCAAAGTAAATTATAGCCAGATACAACTTAAGTTGTGTTCACACCATCAGGCTGAGGTGACTCAAATCTGATTTTTTTTTTTTTTTGCATAAATGCAACTCAAATCTAATTTTTTTTCAGGATTGTGTAGACATAAAAATCCAATCTTTTCAAATGTGTGGCAGAAGACTGGATACGTATCTGATTTGTGGCCATGTGACATGAATGTGAATGCTCAGGTCAATTCATGTACTTTGTTGCCTATATGCATGCGGTGAACATTTCCTTGTTGTTAGTGACACAGATGATTTGTGCAAAAATGTATCGATGTGCGCAACTGAACCATTTCAGAGGTCAGACGGGTTCACATTAGTTAGCTACAGGTCACTTGAATTATGAATGTGAATCGTCAACATAGTGAATCTGAGAAAGAAAGAAAAATAGAATTGAAAATGTGGCTTGTAATGTGAATGTAGCCTTACCTACAGATAGTCGGTCAAATTAGTTGGTGCCAGACACGAGACAGCCGACCTGATTATTGACCATGTGCACATTGTGATAATGCTGAAACGATATCGTGCAGCCCTACTACAACGGAAGCTTTTTGGAGAGACTAAATTTGCATATCAGTGTTGAAGTAGCAGTTGCATTCGTCATTATTCAATACTTGAAACATACATACATACATATTTATTTTCCATTGTAATGATCAAATGGGCCAGCTTTTGCCCAGGTCTGTGTCAAGATAAAGGTTAAGCATCACACATTGACACCCGCTAACATAAGGGGGTTTCATGACTATTCCTACTGGCATTTGGAGCTATAGAAGGAGAGAGAAGCTAATAAGGGCTAGAAGTCACATTAATATTATTACGTATCTGTTAATGGGTTTGTGTATGAGGCACACGTTGAAACTCACCGGTAGTTGGGCCACGTCCTGTGACTCGTCCATACTTAGGGGGAGCGACTAGGCCCGTTTCCACGGAGCTGGAGACCTACTGGTCTATTCTCTGGGTCTGTTGCAAAGATACACAGCACCCGTTCGTCAGGTCCACAACCCAACCTAGTACCACCACACTGGCCTATGAAAGAAGCGTGCCACAGGAAGCAGTACCCTTGACAAGCCACCTAACATACATTCTGAGCATTAGTCCAGATATTACTCAGTTATTGAATGAAGGCTTCATGGCCTGAGGTACAAACAATTATTTCAATAGATCCTATACAGCAGAGATGCCCCCCCCCACCCATAGGATTGACCGCTATAAGAATAAGACGCCATGGACCGCTCAAAGATTTCAAACATTTATATAACAGCACTATCACAAAAAGGGAACACAAATCAGAACAATAAAAGATACTCACAATAATAAATGTGAAGAAAACATACCCACCTATTTTTCTCATCTGCTTATCCAGCAGAGGGTGACAGGGCAGATTGTAACATGTTATATTTATTGTATTAGCCAGTATTGGACCTTATAAGCCTGTTTTTAACTGGAAACCAAGGCTGTCACAGCAAAGCGAGCAACCTAATTTATCTGAACAGGAGGGAACTAGAAGCCATGTTAATATCTTTTAATGAATTTGTAGGGCAGTAGGGAGCACAGACACTAAGGAAGTGGATTTATGATGGAGTTTCCAGTACCAGAAGAGTTCTGCTAAAGCCCTTTTCGAAAGACTCTTAACCTGAATTGACTTAATAATTTGTTCCAAATGAAGTACATAATGTTAAGATATGGGTCTCTGAACTGAGTCTACTTAACAGATAAATAATAATAATATAAACCAGTACAAGAACAACTTTGTATTATCATCATATTACCTGCTATTTTAATGCTTACAGTCATAGTACGTAAATAGTAAGACATTAAAGTAGTATTTCCTGAATGCCTACATCTCTAATGTCTCAAAGTCCATTCATGCTTGCCCATTTTCTGCTCTGAATCCATACCATCAGCATTGCAAGGCCATTGACAAACACCTGCTGCTAGGTCTCCTAGCAACTCCATCCACCAGGAAGTGTGAAGGAAAAATAAAAAATAAAGAACGCATGTAGAGAGACCCAACTGGCCTATAGCTTGTGGCAGTATATCGACCTGTCTACAAGCATGGCCGCATTTGTGTGAACAGCCCGTGTGAACTACTGAAGGCTTCCCACTTTTTACACATCTCATATCAGACAGATACACATTTGAGAATAGCATGACATAATAATCACATTTTCCACTGTTGTCCAATAAATACCACAACAACTTCTAGTATTACCATGCTGCCCTGATAGTTATTTTTCGGTTTGCACAAACAAATGAGTCATGACTGGACAGCCTTATAAAGGCTGACAAGACTGCTACGAGCAGTCAATCGTTCAAATTCATCCCGCGTTTGGCCAGCAAAAAGAAAGGCTACGAAAAATTATTGAATAGTTCTCTATCACAGCTGTCGTGACAGCCGATTACAAATACAACTGGGCTGTTTAATTCCTGCTAATCAGGCAGGTTTGCTCATGCAACTACAATGTCATGTTCATGCTACTTATTTGTATAATATATTGTCACTGACATCATAAAATACGTATTTTTGTATTGTACCGAAAGTCGAAAACTAAACTATATTGTCAAATAAACTATAAAGTGCAATGCCTTAAATATCTTTAAACATAACTCATTACAAAAACCTGACAATAAACCGATATCTGAATTTTATAAACGAATTAAATCAGAATATGGGCGAAGTAACAGAGACGGACAAGCTCCAGAGAGAGATACAGATACATTTCAAACTGCTTCAGCAAGGGACAAGATGCGGATTTCTCCCAAAACCAAACGTCCGATTGTCCAAAATATGAAAGCACACTTCACCATAGCACACGTACACTAGTAGGAACTCGGAAAGCAAAGCCGTGTTATAGACCAACACATAGCCGTTTACACTTATGTGCCGCCGGCTAGCGGCCAACAATAAAGTCGGACGTGAGAGCAGGGATTCAAGGACGGGGAGTGAAGGTGAAACCCGCGGAGCTCGCCGGTCCGGACTGGACCCAGTTTGCTTTAGCCTTCTGTTTATGTCAGTAATCCAGCTCGGTTTATTTTATCACCCGTTATCCGTGACTAGCCACAAAGATTATAGGTGTGAGGCAATAAACTTTTAGCTTTTAGAGAACTCGGCCAGACTCATTGAAGCGGGTTAGGCGGCTAGACGTCGTCATACAGCAGCACGGAGGCACAAATATACTCACTAGCTAGTTAGTAAGTGATTTGCGGCAGCATATCAATCCGGCCAACGTATTGGGTTGCATTTATATTGGCATGTATTCTTTGGACTGACGCGGCATTCATTTTTTGAAAATATTTTAAAATATCATTTTATATATATGCAGTTACAGAAACAGATGCCCCCCCACATTATTAAAGTGAGCATAAACGGGGAGAAAAAAAAAACTTTCCACTGTACATCTAGCATGACAGCAAGCTTGCTAATGTTACCCTAGCAAGCCGACACACTCTCGCAGTTCATACAAAGCAGTCTGGCCTTTCACCTAACTAATTAAATAGGACTCGTGTAAAATTGTTTATATGTGCGGAATATCGGATAAACTAAAGTACAACTTACCATTAGTATACGAGGTTTTATTTGGGTCAGCGTGCTCCGGTTTTTCGTAGTAATTCACTCCTCTCGCCTCAATCTGTTGTTAAGGAGCACTATTTAGCAGGAAGTGCCGACGGCGCGCCGCTCACTGCGCATGCGCAACCGCTACGGGCGTCCGTGAGCTAGCTTCGGTTCAAGTTTGAGACAAGAGAACGTACTTTCCCGAAGTATGGAAGTGCATGCGCCAAACAGTGAATCTTTTCTATATGAAAACAACAATAACTGTATGGAGAATTACGTAAAATAGTGTGTGTCGTTTGGAAATGGGATATTCAGCACCTTTCACCTCCACACACTTTCTAACTGTAAAAATAAGGATAAGTTGAGTATAGATTTTAAAATTACGGTCTTATATTCAAAGATGTCCATCTTCCATCTGCTTATCCAGTACAGGGTTGCAAACAATTAACATTGCCTGCAGGAACAGACAAAATGACACATGCAGGCATCTACTGCAAAAAATTGATTTCAGGGAGGTCGATGGGAGGGTGCTGGCTAGGCCTGGGCAGTATTACAGTAAGCCCCCCCTCCCAGCCACGGAACCATCGGTAAACTGGGAGGTTTTATTGCACATCATATGATGGCCCCACAAAGATCACAACTCTCCACTCAGTTTTTGTAATTTTATTGTTCTTAGCAATTGCCTTAAAAGCAGCATTTATAGTAACAAATTTTATGTGTTAGTTGGCATGATAAAAATACAAACGCAGATTGAAGACCACCATATATTTCACTATCAAGGCTTTTCCTTGACCTGAGCTTATGGCACAAGAGTTTTTTTTTACCTACTAGACTGAGGAATCGAGTTAAAAAATAAACCAAGAGGTATCTTGAGGCTTTGAAAAGCCACATTGAAAAAATACATGTCCCACTGAAATGAGTCCCATTGGATGAAGATTTAAAAACACAATTCAAACAGACTGAAGAAAACAGACCAGAGTGCCACTGGTTTGAACAACCAGACTTCGAAATCGAACACAGTCCGAAAAAACAGCACAAACTCATTGGTTTAAACAACCAGACATCACAGTCTTATTGTTCTGAGTGACCACTAGAGAAAAGAATCCATCGTACAAACAGAAAGCATCATTTTACCAGCGGTTCAGATTCTGTGGCCGGCAGAGAAACATCACCACTGGGCCCCTGAACAAAGCTTTTAACCACAACTCTTCCATGGATGCTGACTGACTGTCACATTTCTGTCAAGTTGGACAAAAGCATCTAAATGCATCCAAGCCTTCTTGTCATTTCCAGATCAAAGTGCGCAGATGACAGTTATTATGGATTTGACCTCAGTCACTTAGCTTCATTCGAGTTAAGTTATTGCTTGAACTTTTGTCATTCTCCTTCAGAAAAAAATAATCAGCAGATTTACAGTACTATACAGTTGTATGTGTGTGTTTATATCAGGGTTGTAATAATGTCACCGCAAGTCAGAAGTGGCTGAGTCCAAGTCTGAGTCTGAGTTTGAGTCATTATATACAAAACTGTGTTTGTTATATGCACATTATACATAGTCATTATACAGAAATGCACAAACACAGACATACGTAATGTACAAAATAGGAGTTTTATTATTATAAATTTTGATTTTAGTGTTCATATAGTGTTAATCAGAAATATGATACCTAGCAAAGAACTATTTGTATCAGTACTACATACTAGTTAGTACTCAGTACTGTGGTGGCACAACAACATCTATAACTTTTGGTGGTGGGCTGGGAAGCAGATATATGAACCATTTCATGCATAAGCATTAATGGTAGGAGACCCCCCCTAATGTGATATACTAATATTTTTTTGTCAGGTCTATAAGTAACTCTGGGAGTAGGGGTGCTGAGAGTGTCCCCCTCCATTTTCCTGCTGTACCGAAATTGTACCAAACCATGAAGCCTAGCAGACAGCCATACTCATGTCTAGGTGTTTGTTTACATTACATAATCCAAAATTTGTCCAAACTGAAGTCTCTGCACATGCCTGCTCATTGATAATAGTACTGTGTCAAACTCACACATATCAGTCATTTAAAACCAGGCAGTATGCAACTGGGCAAATATACTAGTATTATGTGAACAGCATAATTACAGTAACCTACGTTTACTGTGACACTTAAAAACTAATATTTTTCTCATGGGAATCTAATACTTGCCGCCGTGAAGAATCACGATTTGTACCTGAATTCTCCCCATACCTCTAATAAGCACTGGTAGACACTTTTAGTGGGATAGTAGCTTTTATGTTTTAAAATGAACCATTAATGTATTTTGCAAGCTTTAGATGTCTTTTTATAATTACAAATCACAGTGTCACAAGCAACCGAGTCCAAGTCAGGAAACTTCAAGTCCAAGTGCAAGTCCAAGTCACACTTGTCTCAAGTCCAAGTCCAAGGCATGAAAAAATGCAACGGAAGTTGGACTGGAATCCTGGACTTGAATAATAACACAACCCTGATACATATACACATACACAAAATACGGTTGGTCCATAGTTCATAGATAATCAGAATATTAGTCAAGCATTTCATAGTGTGAACACATTTAATGCAGCCAAGCTTGCTGAAACTCTGGTAAAGATAGACACTCAAGCTGCACCAAATGCAACTTAAAAGGAAGGAAGTGAAATGTGACATGGAGAGGAGAACATCAGTGTAGTCTAGATTATGGAGGAAGTACTTTCTGTGTTACTATTGGCTTGTGCAGTTTAAAAATTGGCTATGCGCACTTTACTGTGTGTAATAAATTAAATGTGTCCAAAATTTCTAAACTTCTATGGACTGCATTAGCAATAAGTTTACATGACATTATATATAACATATACCTTACAATATAAAGTCACAAAATAAATTTGGAATCAAAAATACGTTGTGTGAATGGGTATACCCTGGGTGAGGGTACTTACAATGAGGTGCATGAGCTTGTGCTCTGGCACTGGAATTCTCACATCCTCTGTGTTCACACATCCTTGGTCCACTGACCACAAACACATCAGAGAAGGTTGCACTTCAAACTCTGCGTTGCTGATTAGAGATGAAAATGCCGTCGACCACACCACCCAGCAGATGGGGAAAGAGGTAGGTCCCCCCTAATCTAAGGCCTGGTCAACTGAAGGTCCATATGAGAAACCGGGAAACGCACCAGCCGCCTCCCGCATGCTGCTGGTCACTGTGCTGCTGTCGGGGTTGCACAGGGATCCAGGCACTGGGAGGTGGGTGAACTCAGGGTCAAAATGCCTCAAATCAGTAGGCCCAGCCTGTAGGGCAATGGTAGGGGATAACATGGTTCAACATGTCAGCACAGATTCTTTCAACTTTGGTCTATACACATCTCAGCTGTGCTACTCACCAGAGGAGGGACAAAAGGAGGCGGGGTCTTCTTGGCCATCAAGTCATCCCAGTTGATGGGTGAGAAGAAGGCGTGGCTCCTGACCTCCATCTATAGGGGATAAGACACACGGATCCACCTCAGCCCACACCTCCGGAGTTGCCATTACACCCAACCTGACGCTGTGCAGAAACGTTCTTGTAGGCCAGATGAGAATACAAGCCTCGGAGGAATGCATTAGTGTGTCTGTGTGTGTGTGCACAGTACTCACAAAGTCATTGCGTGCCCCCATTCTCTGAGTTCGGTCCTTATGCAGCAGAGCCTCTAGCAACGACCGACCAGCATTAGACACATTGGGCTTGAGCACTGGGTCCTTGTTCAGAATGTTGTTGTACATTTCGTCTGTATTGCTACTGTAAAACGGAGGCTGTAACACAAATTGAAAGAGTAACCATCTTGTGTTAGCCTTCTCCCTAGCATGCATGATGATGAGTAACCAGCTTTCAGACTAAGCTTGTGCCACAAATATTTCATGATCCTCTCTTCTGAATTCCTGTTTAATATCACAATTCAACAGTTAACAAGTGTGGATAAAGACTCTCCCACAATTAACCTCTTATATGAATCTATAGAATCAGGGGGCCTGGGGCAGTGGTGTCCTAATGGTTAGAGAAGTGCACTTGTGATTGAAAGGTTGCTGATTTGAATCCCCAACCAGGACAGTACTTTGAGGAAGGTAACTCCCCCAAACACTATGCCCACGCACTGAATTAGCTGCCTACTTATATGTCACGTATGGGTTAAACGCATTTCATTGGTGCACGTGCACTGTAGTGTGTCAACATTGACAATTAATCATTTTTGCTCTACGCCATTGCTTCAAAAATACAGAATTCAGACATCTGTACACATAATAATCACCACTCAAGAATGTGGTCATGTAGCATTGCGGATATATTTTTGAGTGACAGCTATAGTGTCCAGTGGAACTAGAACTCCCAGAATGCAGAGCTCGGCGTGCGAGAGCTGCATAGATGTGGTTGCGTGGCAAGACGAGCTCTCTACTCACCAGGCCGTACAGCATCTCATACAGAACAACCCCCAGGCACCACCAGTCCACTGTGCGGTCATAAGCCTGCTTCTGCAGCACCTCAGGGGCCAGGTACTGAGCATGGGGACACATGACACTAATCAGTCATAGGAGGCCTTTTTTGAGGATGGTTAAATTGATGGAAGTCGGACTTACTTCTGGGGTCCCACAAAATGTGAAGGTGATATCATCGTGCCCCAGACTTTCCTTGCAGAGGCCGAAGTCCGTCAGCATGATGTGACCCTGTGAGTCCAGCAGGATGTTCTCTGGCTTCAGGTCCCTTTAAGGAGGAGCAGATAGCTGCCTATCACTGGACCATGTCCCCGAATCTATAACATTGTGCTTAGCCCGTTGCTCAATGCTGTGTCAGATGCTCACAGAGTAGAGATGTAGCCAACGTTGTTCTTAAACCCCACCTACGCAGTTTTTTACGAAGATTCTGACCTATTTATAATCTGCATGATCGCCGTTACAACCATGAAAATAATTTTTACATTTTAAAATTATTTTTTATATTTTACTTTTATAAATTATTAAAATACTATAATTTTATGAACTGTAGAATGAACAAAACAGCTATAACCAATTATTTTGAACAAACTATAATTACTCAAATGTGTGTATGAATGGTCTTGAATGTGCGTAGATCCTGTTCTTAGCTAAGAACAAATTCAGATAAGAAAACATTGGTGAATGTGAGAATCTTTGTAAAAAAAAGTGTGTACGTGGGGTTTAAGAACAAATTTGTTCGTAAGAACGGTTGGTGAATGAAGCCCAATGTTCTTTACAGTCATCCATTTTCCATTACCGCTTATCCAGTAGACGATCGCGGGGAGCCAGGAGCCTATCCTAGGAAGTACATGGCACAAGGCAGGGGACGCCCTGGACGAGATGCCAGTCCGTTCCAGGGCATATACTCACTCTCATGGTCATAAACTTCAGGGAATTTTGAAACACCAATTCGCCTAATTGCATGTTTTAGGACTGTGAAAGAAAGCAGGAATACGTAGAGGAAACCCACACAAATATGAAGAGAACATGTAAACTTCACATACATGGCAACCGTGTCCTTTTCTAAACTGAAGTACAAGCAATGCAAGTTGGGGCCACCAGGGGGGGCTCTGGCATGACCACATGACGTACCTGTATATGATGTGCATGCTGTGCAGATAGCCTAATGCACCAGCTATCTCTGCTGCATAAAACCGGGCACGTGGTTCCAGGAACACCCGCTCGCGCTGGAGGTGGCAAAACAGCTTGAGAGAGGGGATGCACAGCTTTAATAGACACACACAGACAGGCAGGTTCAGGAGCAGTTACCGCTGATCACGCCCTGAGTACCGTCCAGAGTGGGTGCTCACCTCCCCACCGTTGGCATAGTCCAGCACAAAGTAGAGCTTGTCAGAAGTCTGGAAGGAGTAGTGCAGGCCCACCAGGAAGGGGTGCTGTAGGTTCTTCAGGAGAACACTGCGCTCGGCCATGATGTGCTTTTGCTGAAGGGGAACAACAGTACTGAGAAATCACATTCGCTAGAAAAATGTCTCCTTCTCCATGATGTGATCAAACTCTCATCTCATGCGCCTCGGATACCCATTTATTTTAGCCAAAACTTAACTTACTCAAAATACACCAAACAATAAGCTCCAAAATATTATTTCCTTATAGGTGATCGCACCCCTACTATCCCAGGCCCACAATTAGTAGTGTTCACCTCTTTCTTCTTCAGTACAATCCTCTTCTGAAGGACCTTCACAGCATAATACTGGGAAGTTTCTTTGTGTCTGGCCAGGAGAACCTGGTTGGGCAGAGAGGCATTGTGGTATGTTAGCCAAACACCCCCACTAACATTCAGCTATGAAGACTGACGGCCCCTGTCAACTCGCCTTGCCGAAGCTTCCTTTGCCAATGACCTTGAGGTAGTCAAAGTCACATGGTCTGACTCTAGAGAAGGGAGAGAAAACAGAGTTAGCCTGGGCAAGGAAGGTAAGACATGAGGTAAGAGAGCCAAATTAGTGAATGTTTAATACTTACTGGCTGTCCTCAGCCAGGGACAGCTAGAGGAGAAGGGGGGAAATGATTCTTTTTATTACATATTTAAAGGACTCTGTAACTGGTATCAGTGTAAGTGGTTAGGAGATGGATGGATATTTATTGGGAGTAAATTGAAATGAAAAGCTCTCATTATCTTAGGACCCATGCTCACTGAATTTGCTTTGAATCCTCCTTCAGCCTCCTCATTATGGTTCTCGTCAATCTTTAGGTACATTCTGAAATATGACCTGGAGACACAGTGGCAGAAACAGCTTAAAATAGTTATGCATCGCTTGTGTTTACCACTAGGGGGAAATATCATGCTTGTTTTCCCCTCAAATGCACACTAAGAACCATAATTACACAATGTGAGCAAGTTCTACAAAGAAATTAATCTGGGGTAATCTGTGTTTGATAAAAGGTATAAACGAGATGGGGTGTACATGCAAAAGTTAAAAAAATAAATTAATTTTTATCCTATTTCTAAAAAGTCGTGGAAGCTATTTATTGGATTGTGAAGCATGCATTAACTGGCAACCACAGGTGTGACCTGAATGCTGGGTTTCACCAGGAGAAGGGGAGTCTTAGACGCAGTGATGTGTTCATATAGGATTTTGTCGTTATCCCTGGTCTTGAAGGAATTAGCACCATCTTGCTAATAAGTCAGTACAGTTACTTCTGTTTTGTGTCTGCAGATGGACTAAGACGGTTCCATAGGACCAGAACTGTCGTTCAAAACCCCAGTCTGGAGCTCACAGTTAATTGGATTAATAAAGGTATCCTGAGCTTAGCATACGACTCAGACATGGGGCGTTGTGTCATGATAGGACAGATTATGAATGAACAGGCGCCAAGGCCTTCTAAAGGAACATATGTACACTAACAACTAATCCACAGATTATACGGGCAGGATGTACCTTTCCATTATTACTATGTTTAAGAGGCTTAAAACTGTACAAGTTCAGGCATTAGGCAGCACAGGGATATGAGAAGACTAAAGAGAGCATAGGCCAAATTGATATTTCCTTGCAATACGTGACAATTAGGTGTCACAGTTTTTCCATCCATCACTTACCGCGGATATAAAGCGGAAGTCAAAATCAGCTTTTGAATTATTTCGTTCCAACCAAGTTTTCGCTCCTTGATGAAACCTTTGATAAAATGGAGAGGAATAAAGACAAAACATGATAAATAAACCCTTAATTCGTTCACGTGTAGTTGACATTTCAAACCAGTGAAATCTATGATTACATCTGTGTTTATGCATTTGGTGTTGCCTGTCAGTAAATTCAATAAATGAATTTAGGAAAATTATTAGAGTATCTATTACTTAAAAGAATTACAGAAATCGTAATGGATTGTGCAAAAACATCTACAACGGATAAATAAGCAATGTACAATAGTAATGGATATTTAGAAGTCAATAAATATATATATATATATAGAAGTCAATATTCTGCTAACCCAGCCGGTTTCCAGAGCTAATTATAGTGACTAAACCTCATGCGTCACTCGTTTTGAATTTGCCAGATTTAACACTGAGCATTTTGCTTAACACGTTAATGACGCCAGACGCCAACAGACATTTTTTAATGGAATGTTTAATAGTGTTGTACTCGTGACAATATTTTGCAAATTGCAAGTAGAGTCAAAAGACAAATTTAAAATATGTATGTAATCTGTAATTTGATCGATGATGTACAATTTGAGGTATTAGACTGCTTTAACAATTTTAAACTGTTTTCAATTACAGATAGCAATAAAATACAAGCAATACAAATTAATGATTGAACTCATAGAGGTTTAACTGTAATGTTTCAATTGCTATAACAAATTTAATATACATTTAAAAATATGTTGCATAGTAATACTGCACACTAAATGGCAATGGTATTAAATATAGATAACCTACCGGCAAGAACTGATACAATCCTTCTCATTTTTGAATATGTAAAGTCGCATCTTGCATCAGTAAAAGCCATCATAAAAATTACACAGTAGACGACTTAACTGGCAAAACGTTGCAGATACTCCGGAACGCGTTTAACACTGTGGGAAATTCTGCTTTCAGCACCCACTACGTTCGGCAAAGCCACCGAGAGCACCTATTAACTCGCTACAGGACACGTGCTTCGAAGGGGTGGCACATTAACGTCACTGCTGTTACCATGGCTACCACGGGACATAGCCATATATTTAGGGTTGACCTCGTGGAGAGGCAATCATTGAGCCAATCATCGAGTGAACAAATGCAGGGAAAATATATAATTCATTTTTTTCTTAATTTAGTTATGAACACATCCTGCATTCCTTTATGTTTTGCTTTGAAAAGTTATAATGTGCCCTCCCCAATGCAACCAGTGTGGCAGCATCACCCTGGACAGGGTTGCTATAATAACAGGCATATGGCAGCATTGTTGACATATCTGGGAAAATCAGGCTTTAATTTAGATTTAGGACTATGTTCCACTTTGTTAGAATGCAGGGGTGGGTCACCTGAGATATTTGGCCTACATGTTGATGGGTCATCTGAAGTAACCTTTTCACTAGGCAGTGAGCTTAATAGGCTCAAGGTCAGATTATATAAGCAGTATTTTAATTTTAGCACTGTACTTTAGTGGACCTGGTGTGGTCACTGGGCGGTTTGTTCATAACCTGGTCGTTGCGTTGTGTTAGCGTTATGTCACCATTTCTCGGTGAGATTCTGGGGACACAGGCTACTGAAACCTCACATGTCTCCAGCAGACTATGAGTGCATTTTGAAGTCAGGTAGCTGGTGGATTCATAAATTGTTTATTTAGCCTCCAGTGTCTCTAGAGCTACCACTTATATTCTGACTGTGGAAATTACCATCCCTCAAACTTTCACATTAAAGGCAAAATTACTTTAAGATTTAAATTGCACATTTGTTTTGAGTTGCTGTAATTTGCCTTGGTAGAGAAATGAGCTATAGCAGCTCCTAAGGAAAGGAAAACTGGCAGTACAATCATTTAAAAAATAATGATAACCCCCGAATACAGGGCTGTTAAGATTTCACACAGATTAGCTTGAAGAAGACTCAGTGGGATCTAAAAATATACCTAATTATTCATGTATTTCTATGATCTATAATGATTTTCATGAGAATCTATTTTGAAATTATTGCAATTTACTTAGTGGCAACTTTATAGAAATAAGATAACATTAGAACCATTTTAATTCTCAAAAACCAATGTCACTTGAATATTTGTATCATAGGATAAAGAGCAAAAAGCTTTGCAGATTGTGTTCATTGATATCCATCAAATTTGACCCATTATGATGACACTGAACCCAGATAGTTAAATGTTTTGAAAAAAGCAAGAAAGACATGTGATATAACACATAGTGGAAAATATTTATAATGGCCTGAGCCACTGGTGGAGGAGGCAGGGGAGGGTGGGGGGTTGTGTGCAACTGTGTGTCTCCCCCCCACTCCCCGTGTCCCAGAGTGCCCTTTTGACTCCACCTCAGATGGTAAAAATAAATGATTTAGGTTGCCCCTTTATGCAGTAATTTATGAAGATGTGCCCTCTAGGGCAAGAGAATTTGATAATGTGTCATAATGTGTGCCCTTCTAGCAATGTCAAGCATAAGATGGGGGGTGAGAGCACCGGTAGACTTGGGAGGGGGGCAACCTGTCCTTTTTGATGGCTGGAACAAGCTCTAGATGACCCTGAATAAGATAAGTGGTGGCCCCATAACTGAAAAAAATATCGCTGAAGTGCCCTTTAGAGGTTGCCCTTCGTGTGTTTAGTGACATCTGTGGTGCCCCCTTCAGGTGATGTGTCTTATAGAGCAAGAGAATGTGTTGAATGTGTTGAATACAGTGGATATAAAACAATGGACATAAAAAGTGCACACATCCCTGTTAAAGTGTTATGGTCTTGTGATAATGTAAAATAATGAAAGTACAATCAATTATTTTGAAGCTTTTCCTACCTTTAATGTGACATATAACCTGTACATTTCTATACAATACAATGCTATTGAATTAATTGCAAAAAAATTATTGTTTTTGGGTGGGGGGAGTAGGTTGTGGTTCAACAGAGTAATTGCATGGGCCTGTGATCAGAAGGTTGCTGGTTCATGCCCAGCCTCAGCAGAATAGTCACGTCTATAGGCCCTTGAACCAAGCCCTTAACCCATAACAGGACAGGAAACAGCATCAGGCTCATGTTGGCAAAGACACTTGAATCAGGCCTGGTACCTCTTTACATCAGATGCTGAATAGGGCCCATTGTTTTAAATGGCATTAGCAAAATCATTTCCTAAACTTGGGTTTGCTTTACTTATAAAAAATGATAAATTTACCCAAAAACAGTGAGGGCAAAAATGATCTTGTTTTACATTTTACACCTGCTGCCAGAATATTTCCTTTTTTAAATATTTTTTTACAATGTAGTTTTGTGATCAGTGCAATTGCTTTTGTTGCTTAAATAAAAAGATCCTGATACAATTTAAAGTCCCATTTTTTTTCCATGAATGCATCGAATTCACATCCGAGCCAGGTAACCTATTATATTGGTGGCTATGGGCGGAATCTGGTATGGACCCATGATCTTTAACTGTTCCGGATCTGTGCCACTGTGCAAGTGGACTCCACTCCTGATCTGTTCATCCAGATCTGTTGTGCGGATCTGTTCCAGAACCTCTGATCCCCGGGCGGATCTGATGCAGAGTCATTTTGCTATCTGGGATGCATTTTCAGGGATAACTTCTTTGATTATTTTACAGCTGTAGAGCTGGACCTTTTCAGTTACGACTTATGGCTGCTTCCACAAGTCCAGGCCTGGAAGACCAGAATTCAACACAACTGTCAGATTTCCCAGTTCAAACACACTACAGGATTTGAGTCAGCCATGGATGTGAGTTGAACATGCATCATTGAAAGCCAAATAAAAAAGCAACTAAAAACTGACAAACTAAAAATAACTACAACTGTAAACTAGCTAAAAGTAAGCCAAATACAAAAAAAAAGTGTTGCAAATTGTGTTGGATTCTTGCCCTATAGGACAGAAATAGGAGAATAGGAATAGATTGATGCAGTGCAGGGCTGGGCTGCCGCACACAAATATTACTTGAATGTTTTAGAAATTAACTACCAGGCATAACCACTAGGAAGAGCTGCTAATGGGAGAAATGCAAAACACTGGGGGTGAGCTGAACATTTGGCTGAACAAGTATCCAGCATGAATAGTGCATTCTTTCCGAAGCCTGCCGTCTGATCATTACCGACGAGTATCCATGTCTGTGTCCGGTGCTTCTTTCTGTTTTCTATTGTGCGTCGTATTATCCATCCATCCATTTTCTGTGACCACTTGACCCATTCTGGGCCGTGGGGGGGTCCGGAGCCTACGGGAGCAAGACAGGGCACCACCCAGGATGGGGCGCCAACCCGCGGCAGGGCACACGCACAGGATGGGGCGCCAACCCGCGGCAGGGCACACGCACAGGATGGGGCGCCAACCCGCGGCAGGGCACAACCCAGGATGGGGCGCCAACCCGCGGCAGGGCACCACCCAGGATGGGGCGCCAACCCGCGGCAGGGCACAACCCAGGATGAGGTGCCAACCCGCGGCAGGGCACCACCCAGGATGGGGCGCCAACCCGCAGCAGGGCACACGCACAGGATGGGGCGCCAACTCGCGGCAGGGCACCACCCAGGATGGGGCGCCAACCCGCAGCAGGGCACAACCCAGGATGGGGCATCAACCCACGGCAGGGCACACGCACAGCAACGAGCAGTTTGGTAACTAACCTGAGTGCATTTTGGGACCGTGGGGAGGAAACCGGAGAACCCAGAGGAAACCTCAAGACAACAGGGGGAAAACCTGCAAGCTGCTCGCACACAGAAACCTGGAGGCCACTGGCCACCTTGCCGGCCCGTGTTGCATTATGTGCGTTTTACAGTCTCTCGCTTAGACTTAGGCTTAGCCAGTACTACTGTAGTAAAATTAGCTGCCACCCAAGACCTACTTAGATGGCTTGTGTACTTGTCATGGATCATGTTGCACTTACGTTTTTCCCCCTATGTGTGTTTTTTACAATGTACAGTAGTATACAGCATTTTGCCGGTATTTTGAAACAATGTTTTCTTGGTAACATACTAGCCTATGTGTGCCTGTGCATTTCAGTTCTTTCACGGTAGTTTATGATCGGCAGCCTAACTAGAGAAAACTGTAGGGTTTGGTTTTAAATGTGCCACATCGCAAAATTAATATAATTCAAATAGGTGCATTACAATTTTATATTGCTTGCAGGTACTGGGCTAATTCTGGAGTGGCTAATCAAGATATAGATGGAACCCCCCACACCCCAATATCAAATTCACCCCATCATACTTGTTATTATATTTTATGTTCTAACCGCAGACTGAAGTTGACCATCCCTGGTGTCGTATAACTGAGTTCAAGCCAAGCAAAGAAGCAGTGCAGTGCTGGAGGGTATCACTGGTCTCAGCCAAATGATGCAACCAGGCCTCCTATCATGTATCAGTTAGAGAAAAACCAAATGGTGCTGATCCCTTGCAGAGAGGCCTTGCCAGGCCTCCCTACTGTAACCCTACAGCAGAGGGAGAATGTGCAGCTCAGCGTCTTCCTGCAGCTTGGCCCCAGCCAAGGGCATCTAAAAAGGAAGGTGTGTGTCGGAGTCATGGCCAAACAGCCCAGCCATAAAAAGTCAAGTGCAGCTAAGAACCAGGTTCTGTATTATTTACATTTTCTCCTGTCCATAAATTATGCACGAGCTCTGAATTTCAGTCATTCAAGTTACTGCAATAAATGTTACAGTGGTCAGCTTTGACTTTAGGTATCAGGCATGTGCCTGACTTTTACATGTTATAAAGGAGCCATTCCTAATAGGCAAAAAAAATAGCCAATTCAAGCACTTAAACGGCTCATGCTCAAAAAAGTGAAATGCAATAACTGCAACGTCTCTTTCCAAATTTCTCAAAATCATTTTCCATTGTTGTGCTCAGATAAGATTGTTTGCTGATATAAAACTATTGCGATGAGAAAAGACTGTACTGTAAGCCTGACTGGCCTGCTAACAATATAAATCCATAATTGTGGAGTCGATGCAGATAGGACAGCTCGGTTACAGAATAAACCTGGTGACGCAAACTCAGTAGCACTGATCCACTCTCAGGAGTTGTACCAGAACATGGTACAAAAATGCTGCACTATGTAACTTGACTAAAAGTAACAAGATTTAATCACATAGTATGGTGTCACTCTTTGTTTGACCTTTTGCCTGCTTCACAGAGATGCAGAGGTCACCAGAAATGGATCAGAAAACCACGCTGATGCTCTTGTTTGAAAAATGCAATAATAATGATGACGACAATAAAAATTATTATTATTAATAATGATGATGATGATAATAATAATAAAAGACTAATATAGCAATATACATTTATAATGCAGGCTATTATTTTGATACAGTTTGTCGTTATTGCATAATGTGGTGTTACAGGAATCCACAGATAGCAAACCCAGCACTGTAAATCTAGCAGCACCAGGCATGAAAGGAGCTGAGCTGCCCAACAGTGAAGACCCCTTGTATGGTGCCCTATCAGCCCTGGGTCAGCTCGGTGTCAGACAGGACCAAGCCCAGCTCGCCCCATGCCTTACTCTCAATGCTGTCACTCATTCTCATTAACCAATGGTTGTGCCTTCGCATGCTTTCTAGCTTCACATATGACTGCCCCAGTGTGAAACCTCCACATCACACAAATCAGACAGGGCCTCCAAGCAGAAATGTGGTTTTCTTCAGAGCATCTTCCACTAACATAACAGGAGTTCATGGGACTTCCGGACCATATTTCAGAGCTTTGAAAATAATTAATAGCTTTTAAAAAAAAAATTCTGCTGGAAAGCGTTTGTCTCTATCAAATGGTGGCTAAAGCTACAAGGAGGCAGCCCTTCTCCAGCCTTCAAGCAAAGGCAGCAGAATTCCGATTACAGCAGGCATATCACTTTGTGTTCCTCTGAAACTCTTATCTACAATTTTGTAATCTTCATGCAATCAGTAAAAGAATAACTGAATGTGTGTAACTATTTCATGGCTTAAGGGCGTGTATATAATTATTTCAGGCCTAATATTAATTAATGACGGTGATGATGATAGTTTATAGTAAAATAGGAGTGTTGATTATGTAACAGCCCGTATCATCAATGCGACAGATATTGCCTATTCCTGAGCCTACCAAAAACCATATCTTTACAATTACTGTTGTAATTGGATTTTATGAAAAGTGCCTTGCATGATATCCACACCCTCTGATGGGGGAAAAAGAAACAATGGAACATAGCAAGAACAAAAAAATTAAGAATAAAAGGCAAATCGCCTATAGCATTTAAAAGCTCCACTTGACCCCTGCCTAATGGTTGCTGAATGGTAATGGAAATTAAACAAGCATGTCCCAAAAGCTAAAACAAAGTACAAGGGGTACAACTGGGGGGGGGGGGGGTAATCTATGTTCTATTTAGATTTGAATGGGAAAAAAAGGCATGTCCAAAATTGTTAAGGCCCTTCTCAACAGTCGATGAAAAAGTCTTTATTGGATTTTACAGCATCAAACGCTTCTTATAATTTCTGACTATTGCATGCCTCTATGGCATTTTTCACCATCTTTTGTGATGAGCTCTGAGTACAAGTTGGGGGGGGGGGCTCCTTGGCATCACCCTGATCTTTAATTCCCTCCACAGATTCTCTGTTGGACTCAAGTCGGGACTCTGGCTGGGCTGCACCCCAAAACCTTAACATTACTGTCAGCTAACCATTTCTTTAGCGCTTTAACTGTGTGTTTCAGATCATTGTCGTGTATGTAGTGTCAACCAGCTGAAAAGCAAGCAAAAATATCGGTGGTTTTTTAAACACTACCAGGGTGTTGAAGATGAACACTTTGTGGACAATTGTGATAAAAAGAAATGTTCTTGCCCACAGAAAACCCACATGAGGGTCCCAAAGGGCAAAACTGCTGCAGGCCCCACGTGGCCTAACTCGCATGGGCCCTACTTGAGATTAGTGTGGGCTTGCCCTGCCCACACTGACCCACAGTAAACCCACACCGGCCCATGCGGGGCCTAAATGGGCATATTTGCTGGGAAACACAGTTAATGACCTGGTAAAATTATCCTGCTCACAGTATTTTACCTCTAAACTCTGTGGTTGACAGCTTGCCAGTTATTCAACTGCATACATTCATATAAACCTACAAAAATACAGTGACATAAACCAAAACAGTACATTAGCCCTTTAACGGGTCTGGCGTTTAATATGAAAACAGCCCTCGCGGCTTTAGCATGCTACTGCTATTCACTGGTAACAGGTCTGTTAGCTTTGTATTACCGTGCATGGTTAAGCATCTATTTTTCACCCCATTACGGCAAAACTACATAACTCTGAGGTTTACACGTTATTTTCACAGCTTCACAACACTTGTCTGTCTCACTCAGGAGTATTTCCATCTCTCTTGGAAGTATTTTAACCCACCTGTAGTAAAAAGAAAAAAGAATCACAAAGCTTTAGCTGGCGTTCAGCTAAGCTGCACGATTGACCTCCATGGTGTTTTAGGGCAGTGGTTCCCAAAGTAGGGGTCGCGACCCTCTGGGGGGTCGTGAGACATTGAGGGGGGGGGGTCGCGAGATGATT
>JAABNY020000046.1:18360970-18373399 GCA_015164015.2 Brevimyrus niger
ATGAATAGGGTCTTTCAGGACATGTTGGATCGATTTGTGGTGGTCTACATCGACGACATCCTGATTTATTCATCTTCGTTCGAGGAACCCGTTCAGCACGTCCAAAAGGTGTTACAATGGCTCCGAGAGAATCACCTCTACGCCAAGGAGAAGAAGTGTGAATTTCACCAAACTCAGGTACGCTTTCTGGGTTATGTCATCCGACCCGGCGAAGTTGCCATGGAGGAACAAAAGACCTCAGCCATCCTTTAGTGGTCAACCCCGCACACTGAAAGAACTCCAGAGATTTCTAGGATTCACCAATTTCTATAGACATTTTATCCGTAATTTCAGTCAGATCGCAGGTCCCTTAACATCGCTCACTCGGGGTAAGGCGGTAAAACTTAGGTGGGGTGTGGAGGAGAATATGGCATTTGAACGGTTAAAAAGAGCTTTCTGTACCTCACCCGTTTTGAAGCAACCAGATCCTGACTTACCTTTTGAAGTGGAAGTAGATGCCTCCGAAGCGGGAGTGGGAGCAGTCCTCATCCAGCGTGATCCAGACACCGGAAGAAGGCATCCTTGTGCCTTCTATTCACGCAAGCTGACAGCCGCCGAGAGGAACTACGATGTCGGCGAGAGAGAATTGTTGGCAATGAAGTTAGCCCTAGAGGAGTGGCGTCACTGGTTGGAGGGGGCTCACCATCCCTTCCTGGTATTAACCGATCACAAAAACTTAGAGTATTTACAATCGGCTAAACGTCTCTCATCACGCCAAGCCCGTTGGGCCATGTGGTTCGCGCGATTTGACTTTCGGGTCAGTTATTTACCTGGTAAACGTAATGTTAAGGCTGACGCCCTCTCTCGACAGCATGATCCCCCCGAGAGCACAGAACAGACTTATCCCTTGCTAGATCCAACCTGCTTCATCTCAACCATCACCTGGGGTTTGGACGAATGGATTAAGGCGGAGCAAGATCGTTGTCCTCAACGTCATGATTATCCACCAGGACATCTCTATGTTCCAAAATCTCTCAGGTCGGAACTCCTGGCGTGGATCCACGCAAACCCAGGGACTGGACATCCAGGTGAGGGAGTGACCACTAGATTGATCGGGACCAGATACTGGTGGCCTCGATGGCGTCAAGATGTGCAGACCTACGTTAGTAGTTGTCCCGACTGCGCTCAGAGCAAGAGTCCGAATCAGGTGCCCTCCGGCCTCTTACAACCCTTACCTGTTCCCATGAGACCTTGGTCCCACATCGTTATGGACTTTATTACCGACCTTCCCCGTTCATCCGGTAAGACCGTTATACTCACTTTCGTGGATAGATTTTCCAAGATGTGTAAGTTGATTGCCTTACCGAAATTACCTAACTCGACAGACCTGGCAGAGACCCTCATCCGAGAAGTATTTCAAAACACCGGTATCCCTGAAGATCTAGTGTCGGATCGTGGACCTCAATTTACGTCACAAGTGTTTAGAGAATTCTGCCGCAAGTTGAATATCTCGCTCAGCCTAACGACAGCTTACCATCCCCAGGCAAACGGATTGGCGGAAAGAACTAACCGGGAGGTAGCCAAAGCCCTTCGACTTTTGGTGCGATTGCGTCCAGAGGACCGGACATCTTCCTTGATATGGGTAGAATATTCACTAAACTCACGAATCAGTCCGATAACAAAATTAACTCCCTTTCAGTGTGTTTTGGGATTCCAGCCACCCTTGTTCCCATGGGATTCTCCTGACAGCATGGTTCCCAACGTGGAGACTTGGTACCATAAGAGCAAACTGGCGTAGAGATCGGCTCAAGAAGCACTTCGTGCACAAGCACAGATTCTGAAGAAGAACGCCGATCGCCACCGAAGACCAGGTTTTCCCTTATCGTGTTGCACAGAAGGTATAGATGTCCACCAAGAACCTCCGGATCCCAGGTTGTAAAAAGCTTACTGCCAAATACATCGGACCATTCTCCATTGTCAAACGAGTGGGACCTGTCATGGTCACTCTAAATCTGCCTAAGGTTTATCGAATTTCGCCTACCTTCCATGTATCGCTACTGAAACCTGTTCGGTACAGCTCTCTCCGTCATGTACAGTCCCTCCAGGTTAACGCTCCACCGGTACCCCCAGCCTCGACCACCTGGAAGATCGCTAGGATTGTGGATTCACGACGACGAAACCGGCAGCTGCAACACCTGGTGGATTGGGAGGGTGCCAGTAGCGAGGAGAGGAGCTGGGTCTCGCCTCGGGAGGTGGAGGATAAGACCTTGATAGCCTCGTTCCATGCCTCTCATCCTTCGCACCCCGCTCCGCGAGCCCGGGGTCGTCCGCGAAAGCGCAGGTGGCCTCTAGGAGGCGGCCGTCAAGGGGGGGGTACTGTGACGTCCACGCCCTCACAGAGGCGGGGCGCCACTGGTGTGACTGATTGACATAATCAGGAAGTGCTTAAGAGGGAGTCATTCCCTCTGCACGGTGCGAAGTATTGAGCCATATGTATTCATTGAGCCATACCGAGCGTTCTTTTGTCTTACGTCTTCCCGTCCGCCTCGTGTTTACTTACCTTTCCCCGCTCCAGCGCCTCTTGTTTACCTCTCCTCTCCCTAGCCCGGATCCCGTTCCTGAGTCCTGCCTCCCGAACCACCCTCGTTCCCGTCCACCTCCAGTCCCCTCTTCGCCCTCCCTGTCCTTACGTCCCGGACTGACCACCTGGCTACCGAACCCTCCGACCGTCCTACGACCACGATTTTTGTCTTCTCCCATTACTACCTTTGCCTCAATTAAAACCCTTTGTCCCCGCATATCTGGGTCCTCTTCTCTGTCCGCGGGTATCACAATTGGTTCCTGGTCCCAAAAAATTACACCTAAATATGTTTTCTGTAGCACTTAAACACAAAATGAACTGGATAAAACAAGAAGAGCAGATACTGTATTAAATACATCTAAGCACATTTATCAAAACAGCAATTTGTAAAGTAAGAAAATAAATGTATCCAAACAATGTGTCCTGCCCCAATCGTCCGCTCCTTCCATGTGCCCCCCCCCCCCCGTTAACCTTGTGTGGAATCCCTGTGTGATCTGTAATTAAACTCCGTATTCCCCGATACCCTGACGTCTGTGATTTTGCCTCCATTCCGTCCCCGCTCTGCAGGACAATAATACTGTATAATTAAATGTATTAATGGTTTATTATTAATATAAATTAAAATTTAATTAAAATAATTAGTAAGAAATCTCAATTTTTTATGCATTTTATTATATAATAATTACTGTTACTGTCATTGTCTAAATGTAATTTTACTGTCTAAATATATGTATTCAGCTAGTTTAATCATGCATGATGCTATCACAACAAATTCTAGGCTGAGACTGAATCGTTACCTTTCCTTTACGCTGAGAGACATGCTGTATGACTCATTTCCCTGCCACACCCCCTCATTAGCCTCACGTGCAATCCTGATTGTTTTTGTTATTCCCATTGAGTCCTGTGTATTTCAGTCCCCGTTCGATTACATTTCCCCAGTCCTGTTATTAAAGTCTGTGCCGTGTTTGTTTGTCAGCCTGCAATAAACCTGTTTGTTTTGGGGCTTTCGTCTATTTGACCCTGATTCCCTGGTCCAGGCTTGCTCGCCTATACATGGTCATGACAGAATGACAGGAATCCTAGAAAAGGTACTCCCCCAGACCAAGGAATGCTGGTAGACAAAGTACTGTAAGCAAGGCAAGTTGCTCTGAACTGCGGCCTGCCGAGTGAGACTTTGGGCAGAATTCACACCGTAAGTTTTAAATATATGCCGTAAGTTTGGGGACGCCTATAGGTTCTTTGGATGCCCTGCCCACTTGTCCATTCGTCTGCTGCTCCTTCAATTTCGCCCTGGATCTGGATCTTTGCTTGCCCCCTACAGGTACCGTGCTTTCCCCCAATGCCCCGTGCATCGGATATCTCAGCATTTGCTACCCCTGACACCTTCCTCTGTGGCTTTCGGTCTACATAATGCCCCGGCTACGTTTCAGCGGTTAATGAATAAAGCGGCACTACTTAGCGGCGTCCATTACTGTGATGCTTGCCTAGATGATGTTGTCATTTTTTCAGACTCATGGGAGCAGCATGTGAGCTCACTTGAGCAAGTGTTTGTTCAACTGCAAAAGGCTTCGCTCGTGCTCAACCTGAAAAGAGTGAGTTCGGACAAGGTACAGTCAAATAAACTGGTGGGCTATGGTATGGTCAAGCCCCTGGACGTAAAAGTCATCTCATTTCCCATTCCACAGACACTGCGTGAATTGAAGCGCTTTTTGGGGATGGTCGCTTACTATCGATGTTATTGCAGGAATTTCTTGGATATTGTCCCACCCCTTACCAACTTGCTTCGCAAAGGTACGAAGTGCGTTTGGTCCCCCGCGTACCAGGCCGCCTTTGATGCTGAAAAAACTATTGCTTAGCAGTTCCCCTGTGTTGGCTTTCCCAGACTTCACCAAGCCCTTCAAGCTGGAGGTGGACGCTAGTGCCGTGCAGTCCTTCTGCAGGAGGATTGCCATGGACTCAATCACCCCGTATGCTACTTGTCTAAGAAATTTGTGGAACACCAGCTAGCTTATAATGCCATCAAGAAAGAGGCTTAGCCCTCTTATTGGCCCTACAACACTTCGAAGTATACCTCAGAGATAGTGTTCAACCTGTGGTCGAGTACACCAACCATAATTCTCTGGTGTTCTTATAACGCATGTATAATGCTAACCAGCGTCTCATGCGCTGAGCTCTGATTGTTCAGGGCTTCAACCTAGAGATAAGGCACAAGAAGGGCATTAGTAATCTGGTGCCGCATGCTCTTTCCCAAGCTTAATCTCCTGCTATGATTGTCTGTTATTTTGGTCTCCTTTTCTTTGTGGTGGGCAGTGTTTGTATTAGTGATTGTGACTGTGAACGCCTATCGGGTTCACTCTTGTTTGGGGGGGTGTTCGACCTGTATCATTTCCCCTAGTGTCCCCGGGTCCTGTGTTCCTTTTTTTGGTGCCCTTGTGTCTGTTTGGTTTCCCCATGGTTTGTTGCTGGTTGCCTGAGTTGTTGCCCTTGTGCCTGTTTTGTGTGTCGGTCCTGTTTGCTGTGCTTCATTGATGGTTTTGCTTTTGTTTCCCTAGGTTTCAACGTGTCCCCGGTTGCATCTGTTCGCTCCCCTTTTTTGAGGGGGGGTCCTGTCATGCTCTGCTTGTTCGATCCTCCCATGTGCCACACCCCCTCATTACCTTGTGTGGAATCCCCATGTCTACCAGCTATTTCTCATTGTTATTGATTAGGCTAATGTATTTAAGTCTGCATTAGGTACATTTTCCCCAGTCCGGTCATTAACGTTGTGGTGTTTTGTAGCATTGTGTGTATTCCTTTGATTAAACCCTGCATTCTCCCGACACCTGGAGTCCTGCCTTGCTTCCCCCGTGTCATATTTACTGAGAGTTTAATTTGGTTGTTACAGAAACACATGAATATATCTAAGCAAGCAAGCAAGCATGTTGCTGGTGTTAATAAATGGACTGATGCATTCTGACCGATGCTCACTCAGGGTTCATAACACCATAAGCAACCAGCATTAATAGGCAGCACCTCCTTCTTCTGCTACTTCACACAAATATGTTACTATAGTCTTTTGGTTTCCAGTTTTGCAGCTCATCATGCAAGAACCATATCCACAGTAAACATTTATCTACACACCAGCAACAATTTGACTGGTAGTGTTTCCAATTTTTTTATTATAGTGTGAAATGACTTCTCAATCCTGTTTATATCCCAACTGACTTGATGCATGATCTGAAAGCTGTGTTCGCTTTTGAGAAAAGATAATACAGGTTTGAGAAGATTGTTTGATTTTGCAAGTCAACTCAAAGGTTTTGTGAATGTATCTTGAACTTTAGGGTGTCCTGCCCCGATCGTCCGCTCCTTCCGTGTGCCATGCCCCATTGTTAACCTTGTGTGAGCCTAGCGCACCTTAGAAGCGGGGCTGTGGAAGCAATGATAAAGGTGGATGTATCTCTCCAGACTCTCCTGCCGTCTAGACAGCCGGAACTCCCTGTTGCCTCTGTTGTACCTGCCCCGTGAAAGAAACAGAAAGGTCGCAAATGGGAGGAAGGGTGTGTCTGAAGCCCTTCTAGGATCTCCCACTTCGCCGCGGACACCCGAGGTCCCTGCGGACGCTACCCTCCTCGCGCACAACGCTTGTCTGCCTGTTTCGCCTGTGTACGCTGCCCCTCTGCCTGCAGCTTCGCCATTGCCTGCTGCAGTGGCTGAGGCTCGTCCGTCTGCTGCAGCACTAGCGCATGACGCCATTTTGCCCGTTCCTCTGCCTACGCCCGAGACCCTTTACACCAAGTTCCCCACCTGGTAGTATGCAAGATGGCATGTTTAAGAACCGAGCAGGCTTCCTCATTAGGTGAATCCACCTCCCTCAAGGCGCAAATCAGATGGCTGATTTGAGCCCAGATCACTGTGGAGAAGTACAAGCCGGGTCCTCCTCTCAGTCACGCGTTGCACCAGCTGCCAAAGGTTTTCGTGCACCTCGTTCATGAGGTGCTTGTTCCCGGGCGGAGCCGCTCCACTGAGGAGGGTCCCAATCCAAATGGCTAATCCCAGCGCCATGGGATCTTCCCAAAACTCGTGCTGATTTAGCCAATACACCACCTCCTGAAGCAATCCAAGGCATTGTCTCTTGGCCCGTCCAGGTGAGTCTTCCTTGAGTTCTGTCATTCTGTTATGATCGCATTCAGGAGCAGTGCGATGGATAATTGGGAAACGGGGTTTATTGACGGAAAACAGCGAGGTAACACAGGTAATGATGAACTAACTTCAATAATGGAACTGGGGAAACAGACTTGAATGCGGACTTAAATACACAGTGTTGTAAACGTAGGTAGACTTTAAAATTTATATTTATTTAAAAATTTCCCTAAAATTGGATATACTTTACTAAAAAAATAAAGGCTTAAATTCAACCCAAAAAACTGTGTAAATTGTTTACCTCATTTAATTTAAGTAAATTTTACTGATTTTTTTCATGTGCTGAATAACAGTACATTTGTAGGCAGGGATTTTCATGGTAACAGGTAAGGGTTCATAGGAAACACCTGTGAGGCGGACGTATGGATGTTATAAAATACCAGCGACTGAAGAGCAGGGAGGCCTTCCTATGCTCGGTGGTGCTTGGAATCCCCACTGCAGCGGTTAGATTCGAAGGCGCGTATAGTGGGGAGATTACCGCCTTGTTGTGATCTCAGGCGAGTACTGGCGGGGGGGTACCCGGTTAGGAAGTTAGCGGCGCAAGCCGGCGATCAGTGGCAGCGGCGTGGACTGATGGGTGGCGCCACGGGAAAGATTGGTGGTTCCTGCCAGAAGTGGGGTTATTCGTGTATGTTGGGTTTTTTGGGGGATTGTGATGTCTTTCTCCGACTAGTTAATGTAAATAAGATTGTTTAATGTGAATTAATTTGTTTCTTTTTTTTTTCTTGTGTGTGTATTAGTTTATTTAGGAGGAACCACATGCTAAATTGTGTTCCTAACCCTGGTTATGGATGTGAGCTGTTCAGGCCCTTTTTATTGTACACGTGTGACTTCTAACAGTGTGTTTTAATTGATTGTGAAACCTTCTAATCAGGGGTAGAGTTTGCTGTGTTTAGAGCATTGTGTGGGGGTTTGCTGTGTTGCCTGGCAGTCCGCTTATTACTTGGGGCAGGGATATTGAACTGTGGAATTCTAATAATAAATGCTTATTTCTATACGTCTGTGGGGAGCTGTTTGTTATATCTGGTGCCCAGTTTAGCCAAGTGACGAACGTGGTAACTGGGGAAAGTTGCATCCCTTTACACATTGCAATGTAAGGGAAACGGCAAGGCGTTCATATTGTAAATATTGCCCAGAATGCATTTTTTTCTACAAAATTGTACCGTTTTACTGATAAACAGCATGACACTGTAACAATTTCGCTGTATTTTATAGCATTTTGTTACATTGTATGTCACGTGAAGCAGTTCATAGTTATTATGTACGTGGATTATTTAACCAGCACTACAGTATTGCAGTCTAAGTCCATCTGATACAATGTGCTGAGAAACGTAAAATCGCCCGGCTGTAAGAAATGTACATTATGTCCTATAGTGGTTTACATTTTGTTTCATTTCTCATTTCTCCCGGGAACAGGCGAGATAGAGGCCATTTCAGGACACCAACGCTGAATGCCTGTTAATCCCGCCTAATGAAGCAACTGTCACATCCACCGCGGAACTCTTCAGCGCAGTTATGGAGAACAAGACAGGACAAGTCAATTAAATTAGCAATTATCCGGCATTGCGTAGGCTATTTATAATTATATATCTGTTATTATGTTGTGGATATTTTCATCGCGCAGCAGCACGAAATATGCATAGGCATCTAAATTATACAAATAATCATTTAAATCACTTGGGTTTCGCAATTAAGTCGACGGATTTTGCTTATATTGCGAAATTGAGTGGTCCAGTGAAAATTGATACTTTTTGGTATTAATGGCGGATAATCCTAATTGATAGGTACGTGTTTAATTAAGAAGTGGAGATAAATAACCAAATTTGGAAAAACTTAGACGAGAATCCCATGTTTAGTAGCCCCTGTAACAGATGGTAGGGTGCGGCTTCATTCCGTTTACTGCAGAATACATGCGCGTATTAATTTGATGGGCACACGTATAGGAATTTAACAGCGCCTGGTACTGTACCGCGTGCCCTTATACGGTCCTGTCGAAATGATTTATATGGGTACTTCCGAGAGAAAACGTGCCCTGCGTTCGTCAAGCGATCACTGCCACAAGCTGGGCGTATTTGTAATGCGCCTGACGGCGCTTGCGGGCGGAGTCAGGCGAGCCTGAGAGTACCAGTCTCCGCGCCGCAGCCGCATTTCCGATCCCAGCGTCTGAGCATCACTAGCAGCGCTTGGTAGGAAAATACGGGCGAAAGGGAGCGCCGAGCTGATTTCTGCCAGCGTATAGGGAAAGTCAGGCGCTCGATAATTCAGGGAGACGTTACTCCACTCAAGACGGAGAAATGGTTGTTTATGAAAATCATATAGATATTTGATTTAATAATTTTTAATATTTTTGTGATAGCAGCGCAGTATATTTAGTCTCAAAATGGCCGAGATAACCAACATTAGGCCGGCGTATGGTAAGTGTGCGCATCTTTTAACAGGACATTTATTATCGGGAATAATGTCTTTTACTGGTCATTACGGTCTATGTAATATTTAGGCAGATGTATGTTAATGAAGTATTGTTACACATACCCATTGCGATTTTCTAAGTATTGTTCTACAAGGAGACCATACAGTGTGTTTGATCAATTTCGAAGTAGTTTCACATGTTTTAAAATAATGTGCGACGAAGATATATTGGGAATTTAACTCTTTGTTAAAATCATGTATTCCAAATGGGTGATATTAATTTAAAATCCCGGCATAGAATACCCAGGAACATTATGTACTGCCCCTGCCCTACAATGGTTTATGGGATGTGGCTGTTTGCGAAAAGGACAAGCTTGTCAGCTTCACCAGCTCCTTACAATGTGTATAAAAATGATCACATATAGCTTTTTGACATATGGGTGTTTTGCCTATTGGTCTTGTGTGTCACGATGCCTATTTTTCGTCATTTGCCCGAATAAATGTAATGATTGCGCAGGTGATTAAAAAAATAATTATAAGAATGCACTTAACCGCGTTTTAGTTGTTGACGGAATACATGCGAATGTTTCGGGATCGCCAGTATCATAGATGGAGAGAAGGACGGCCTGGGCGTATTTTTTAGTCATTGGTTGATTTCTTTTTTCATGGCGTTGGCAGAGCTTCTGGGCTGGGTGGAGGTTGGGGAGGGGGCGGTTGCGATGACGTTATGTCTATTACAAGGGCCAGGCATCGCCTGTCCCCGTTTATCCATTGTTTTTGCTTAACAACCTGGGCTAAAGCGGACTGCCTGCTCACTGTGCATCAGCCAAGCTAATCACAGTTATGGTCATGGGGAGGATTAAATGCTGCATGAGTAACACATTCTAAATGCTTAAAAATATATATTAATTTGCTTTTAATGATTGTTGTTAATGTGGGATATATACTTAGGGCCTTGTTTACACCTCAATAGCGTGACATGGATTAGGGCTGGATGTGTTCACTGCTGTAACATCTGCAGAGCTCAGATTTGATCACTTGGTTTAGTCCAATGTTATAAAATATAAAATGATGCAGATTTCATACAGGTGAGATCAGGGTGTGCCTTTCAACAAATAAGGCCTTGCAGTTTGTGCAAATGCAGTAACTTCCAGTAAACTACCCCCCTCTCTCACTGTCTATGTAAATGGCCTTAGAAGCCTCCGGCCAGCAGGAGGCGTTGTGGTTAATAACATTGAGGTCCTGCTTTTGTAACCTGTAACTAGGTGCTTAACCCGAACTGTTCTAGTGAAATATCCAGTGGGTGAAAATTGCTGCCGCCTTTGGATAAAAACACAACCTTGACATGAAAAGCAACATTTATTTCACATCATCACTTATCCAATTCAGTGCCCTGATCCAGTTTCATCATGTTTGTTTCACCAAACATATTACATTATGAATTTCAAATAACGTGCCCAATGATGTGTGTTACATTTCCATTTGTGCACGATAATGCTGAAGTATACGAGATACAGATTTACCACTAGGCTTAGTAATCCTTCGCTCAGTCTCACACCTGACAGTATGAACATTTGAGGGTATAAATCTTGTGGTGAAGAGGTCAGATTTTGACATGGCTCAAGCTGTAGCTCACAAGAGTGACACGAGGAGTAGAGAAGTGACCTGGAGAAGTAACCCAGAGGTGTGTTTGGATCTGCTGGCGGTCCTTTGTGGTGCATTGCAAAATAAACAAATAGCAATCTACGTAAACTGTGGAGTTTGTGAGCCCATGGGGTGTAAGACATTGTGTTGATGTATGGATAGTGTATAAGATGACCTGCATATGGACTGTTCTGCTTAATTTTCATTTGTGCCATAATTTCCCCCAGAACAGCAGCAGTATGTGTTGCGAGTAGCTGAGTCACACATTCTGCACACTGTGAGAGTTGCATGAATTGCCTTCACTTTGTTTTGTTTAACGGTTTACTGATTGGATCCGTGCCAGTGATGAATGATGGGCAGCTCTGCATCACATGCAGGATTCCCTATTTTGACACAGACAGGGTCCATGTGCCCAATTCATAATCTCCCACAAAGGACGTTTTTTCCCATTTTGTACTCCTGTACATGTAGAATATTCATGTTCATCGTCATCAGTGATGTTTTTCAGGTTACGCCCACTATCAAATTTATGCTGCCTTTACAACGCCTTGGATTGTATTATTATAGGATAAGATACTCCACAAATGGCTGAAGTTGACTTGACTGTGACATCAAACTGAGTTTATAGCTGGCGGCACAATGGCTGCCGCTACACAAAATGAATCTTTTGTTTAGGGTTAATATGGAAAGAGGTCCTTTGAGTGCCAAACCTTTAGCCCTAGCAAGTTTGCCCGTTAACTCTGTGAAAAGCCTTTTCTAAAAAAATTTAATGGGATCTATGTAGCACAGCTAAAACAGCTTCCCTACCCTCCTAATAAATTCAATGTTTTGTGTACCGTAATTGAGCCTGTTTAATATAATATGCACTTTTAATACAAAAATGAGGCTGCAGAAGTATGGACACACAGGGCACTGGCGGGATCTTCCATCAACACATAATGGAGGAAAATATCTTGACTGCTTAGCCACCCATTACTGTGTTCGATGCAGGTTTCTATCCCTGCCTACAGGTTTGACATTCTGTGAGCTCCGTCCCTGCATGGGGTGCTGGTCCATGGCTTGTGTGCCAGTGGGGTAACGAAACACCATCATATGCCGTCTAGCATCTTATTGGCCGTGGAAGAATCTCTTCTTTGCGGAGCCAACTATAGTCTGACCATAAATTTAATGGGTTGTTAATAGCTTTAGTGTCTATAGCAGTGTATTCTGGGAGTGCAGGGCAATGTTCCCATGACCTAAGAGGGCAGAACAGAAGACTGACTCTCATTTTTAAGGCTACAGCTGGCTTCTGAACCGGGGGGGGGGAGAATTTTGCGCTAGGGGACTGTAGGGATGCTGCATGCTTCTCTGAGCCATTGGCATGGGGCATCTCCTGTGCCACCTGCCGCTCTGCCAGAGCCTCTTAATCCACCGCCTTGGCATAGGCTGGGTCTCTGACTGGGCTGGGACTGTCGTGACAGACACTGACACAGAAAGCACACACGCACACAGCAAAGACATTGACAAATATTGAGAGGCACGCGCCCAAACTGACAATGAGACAGAACAACAGACATGTCTATTAGGGCTGGGCGATAAAACGATAACGATATGTATCGCGATATACATATGATCGATATCGATAAAAAATGTGTTCG
>JAABNY020000046.1:18375243-18386518 GCA_015164015.2 Brevimyrus niger
ATATGCAAGCTACTAATACTAATAACTAAAATGTGCTTAAAAGTAAATCAAAATATTCTCCCAAACAAAAATAAAATACATAAAACTTAGGAAATTAACTGTACTTAATCTGTATTGTATTCACATTACCAGCTTTCAACGTCATATTGGACCTGTGCAGCAGTTCTAGGAGGAGTCGTACTAGATGGTTACTGCCATGGGCAGGAGTGACCTTCTGTATAGATCCTTATGTCAGCATATGGAGTCTCTGATTGAAAGCACTCTGTTGTCTGGCCAGTAGGTTGTGTCATTTATCTCTAAACAACCAACTGTAGGGGATCCAGAGTACTCCCCAGCACAGAGCCAACCTTCTTCATCAGTTTCTTCAGCTTCTTAGTCACCAGCACTGAATATAGCACTTTCCACGACAGACTGATACAAGATATACAAGGTGCCGCACACATTAAGGACCTACACTTCCTCAAGAAGTAGAGTCTGCTTTGTTCCTTCCTGTAGCCAACCTCAGTGTTGCATTTCCAGTCCACTCTGTTGTCCTGGTGAACGTCCAGGTATCTGTAGCCCTCCACCAGCTCAATCTCTTCGCCCAGGAAGGAAATCATGTTCAGCTTAGCCCTGTTTCTTATAAAATCCACAACTATCTGCCTCATCTTGGTCATATTTAAGAATAGCTGGTTGTTCCCACACCACGCCGCAAAAAGCGAACCCTAGTTTTTATTAGGCTTATTCATTTTATTAATCTCTTAAGCTGTTTTCATAAAATTAATTTTATATACCACTGTTGTCAACCTACAGATGGTCCAGTGCTTGGTACCAAAGAAGTGAAGAGCAGTATTGATTACCCAAGCTGGCAGTGTAAACGGGGAATAGTCCACGGTTCTGCAAACTGTCCCATTACTGCTGTATTACTTTTGGTTTGCTGTAAGAACTTCCCCTGCTGTCACCTCTATCTGGTATCCAGGCTCTCCATTGATCCATACTGTCACCAGCAACAGCTTTCAATTCTCTCACATTCAGAGACTGCCCAGTCCAGGTCTCTCTGTGTCAATTTCCGTCCACTAGTTTCCTCACATTGTCAGTGTTCTCTGCAGCCTTTGTGCCTCTCCACTGTGGAGAGCCTGCTTGGTATGCGGGTCACAGAGTCTTACGGCTCTCAGTTCCCCCATAGGAGAGACAGACCTCCCAACTTTCCCTCTCTGGGCCTTAGAAATCAACAGCAGTCTGGTAGGATGATGTTTTACATTTCATATTCCATTCGTTCATGATTATGGATGATGCAGCACAGAAATGAACATGCCGTTTTTACTGAAGATATTTATGATGCCTGGGTGCCCAGATGCCTTTGTCTCGACAGATTTTTGGCTGCAAAAACTTAGTTGATTAAATTGTTAATTATGGGGCCTTTTGTATCTCCATTCCAAGTCATGAAGGGAGTGTTGAAGCCATCAGAGACACAGTCAGTAGTGTATTTGGTCAGGAATTCTAATTCCCATCTCCTCACTTTTTTATGAGATACAGAGATGGTTCAAGACTCCGATTACCTGATGATCTTCTGGGATCTTAAGTTGAGTGTTGTGTGGTTTTGTGAGACAGCCAGTAATCAGAGCTTTTTCACCACTACCTCACCACCCAGCATGCCCTTCTCAGAGCTAACGGGACTTTATTCTCTTGCATGTCCGTCAGCACGATGCTCTCTCACCTATTCCCAGCTCTCCCTTGGCACCAACTGTACATCCTTTTAGGTCTCTTTGGGGCTTTTCAGGGCGCCCAGCTGTCAAACCCCTTCCAGGATTCCTCCACCAATTGGGAGGAGGTCAGAATTAAGCACCTCTGCATTGAGGGACGGGTTGGCATGTATGGGAATGTGCTGAGCAGGGCGTGGTGGTCATCTGTGTCTCCTGAATCCTCCCTGGGATCTCCAGAACCCTCTGGAGGTCCCCTTCATCAAGATAACCTTGTTGTTGCACTAGCAATAGGCCACAAAGGGAAGAGAAATAATGCCTGGCTTTGTTCTTTAGCTAGTGGGAGGGGCATCTTCAAGTTTTATGGCACACACTTGTGGATGGTAATTAAAATGGCAGCATCCCAGTGTAAACCAAACGGCAGATTGTATTACTGCTTAGAGCCTTGGGGTGGCGGGGGCGGGTTGTGATCACCGGCAGTACAGGTCAAGGCGCTCTTGGGCCTGCGGCAGATACATGCTTGCAGGTTGTTCCAGGGGCTGCGCTCCCAGTGACCTCTTTCTACACACATGAAGCCCTGCGCCCTGAGCTCTCCTCCTTGGGTCCTCTCCATTCGTAACCCCCCCCCCCCCCACACACATAAGAGCAGTAATAGGATCATTCCTCACTTACTGCTCCGGCCTTGATCCACTTCCTCTCTGTTCTTTATTCGCTCCAGCCCGTGGTCATTAGGAAATCCACTCTTTTCCATTGTATTATTCCATCTCTCTCTTACTTCATTCCTCTGTTTTTCTTTCCCCTTTGCTTCATCTTTTCCCCATCTCCTTCTCTTCTACTCTCTGGCCCTTTCCCCTCAATCTCTCCCTCCTTCCCAGTCACCATCTCCTTCCCATTGCCTCTCAGTCACTGTCTTCATTCCCCTCTTCCTCTGTCTCTTTCTACTTCCATCCCTCTCCCATCTTTCCCCCCCCCCACCTGTGCAGTCCATCCCCATTTAGCTATGCTGACACATACAGAAGCTGAAGTCCTGTCACACTGAGCTGCCAGCACACGGCCCTTAGCTGCGCAGTCCCAGAACAACACCGCCAGGGCCCCCCCCTCTCCACTCCTCCCTTTCTTCCATTTCTCTCATCTTCAGCAAAATCCAAAAAAGCCAGTCAATCTGGATCACGTTGCTGGCTGTGAAATATCGCCAGTAGATCGGTGCCATCAGTGGTTTATAGCCATAAAAAGTCTCTCATGCCAGAAGACCTTGCTGGGGTTCGCTTGTCAGAATCCAGCATCAATTTCTTTGCTTGTGATTGCAAGTGTTGGGATGCACCTTGTGTAGAACTGTTTCACAGCCTTAACTGGTGAATGAGCTGGTGAAGACGGTGACACTGTAACAGGAAGAGACTAGTGGGACGTGTAGATTAACTCTGTAAAAGACTGGAGCCATAAGTTCCACTAAGCTGGAAACCACTTGATTTGAAAATGATCCCTCTGGACGCCTTGAAGTTCATTCTTTGTTTTAATGAAGTCTGACAGTAAGGCCATTTCATCAAGTTAAATTTCATCATATTTTACCTTGGCAATGAACGCAAGTTGGTGTCTGGTCTTCTTTTGTAGAGGAACCTCATAACTCCTAATTGCAGTGTGTTGAGGGGGAGGGGGTGGGCATTATCTGCTCCTGAAGATGTATGTGTAACCTGTCAAACATAATTCAGCGCAATATCGAGCTATTTTGCACACACTGCCTGATTCTGCTTTTTGTGTTAAATCAGGTTTATAGCAGCTCTCTTGTATCTTAAGATGCTCCCCTCTCTCCCCTGCTCTTGCAGATGTGTCCCCAGTGCTGGCAGGCTTCCTGGGAGCGGGGGTCCTGGTGGTGTCCGTGACGGTGGCCGTCTTCCTGTGGACGTGCTGCCAGCGTCGCTACAGGCAGCTGACGGGCGCCTACAAGCTGGGCGGCGAGCCCGGCGACCCGCCGTACCGCTTCATCCACATGCTGAAGGGTGTCAGCATTTACCCCGAGACGCTCAGCAGCAGCAAGAAGATCGTGCGGGTGGCACGGCGGCCCGGGTCGCACGGGCGGGGCCCCAGGGATGGGGGGCGGGCCGGGCCGGCGCTGTTGGTAGATGCGGCAGAGAATGGACTGCTCAGAGGGGCAGAGCGCGAATCCGCCGTTCCGCCTGAGGGCGGCAGCCCGGGGTCGAGTGACACCAGTGGGTGCAGCAGTAACACCAGCAAGGCCGCCTCCCCGTTCAGCCCGGCAGAAGACCGCCCCCTGGGAACACTCAGCCTGGCTGTGGACTATAACTTCCCCAAGAAGGCCCTGGTGGTGACCATCGTGGGGGCACAAGGCCTGCCGGCGGTGGACGAGCAGTCGGGCAGCTCAGACCCTTACGTTAAGATGACCATCCTGCCCGAGAAGAAGCACCGTGTCAAGACCCGTGTCATGCGCAAGACCCTGGAGCCCGCCTTCGACGAGACGTTCACCTTCTACGGCGTGCCCTACAGCGGCCTGCCCGAACTGGTGCTGCACTTCCTGGTGCTCAGCTTCGATCGCTTCTCCCGCGACGACGTCATCGGCGAGGCAGTGGTGCCGCTGGCCGGCGTAGACCCCAGCACTGGACGGATCCTGATCACGCAGCAGATCTGCAAGAGGAACATACAGGTGAGTGATGCGGCATGACTTTCTGCGCTCATGCTTGACTTAATGCGTGTGAGTACGAGACAGAGGGAAAAAGCCCACATATTCAGATAAATATCTTATGATGTCATATTTACCCTGTTTAACCTTATTCACCACGTTTGCCTGTATCCTCATCCATCATTGTGAGCAAACTTCAATTTAAACACAAAAGGGGATCGATTCTCCATAGGAGGGGGCATGTGATGTGGTGTGTCACTCTCTGATGTCATGCACGTGACATCATACAGAGGTATCCTAGCAGCATCAGATTAAAATGTAGCGCTTTGAAACATAAAAGAGTATCTGATGAAAGGAAACAAGCGGGCTCAGAGTGAAGCATGAGATTGCTGCCTTTGATGTGCGTGCGCTGTCTGCCTGGATGGTTGTAAAGGACAAATGATGCATTCTGCATAATTTAACACAACAAAAATAGGAAGCCATATTGGGAACAGCTATCACTGTTAATGTTCAAGATTTGATGGGAGCAGCCAATGGCACTCTGCGACGCCAGAAATAATAACGGCAACAACAATAATAAAAAGGATAATAATAATAAGAAGAATAGTTGTTGTTGCTGTAATTCAAAAGCTTGGCATTTGCATCAATTGTAGCCTCATTTCAACTGTACATGCAGGTAGACAAAAGTAGAGAGAACTAAAGACGATCAATAGAAGCTGACTTTAGAAACTGAGGACCCACAGACCGTTATGGATAGTGGGCAGTTTCCCGAGAGTCATTGTAGCCCTAAGGCTGTAATTCGGTGTTTTTGAGGGTCGTTTACCTGTTTACTGTCTCTGCTGCCACAGGCAATACATTCAGACATCAGCTTCATCCACACTGGCTGTACCTAATAGCATATATTTGTGTATTTATATATTTATATGCACTATGGACTATGTTTTGCTGGTACTGAAATCATATTAGTTACTGGGACTGGTGAGCTTTCTGGAAAGAGAGAGAGAGACGGAGAGAGGAAAAGAAAGAGTGGTCTTAGCAGATGTAAAACACAGGGCTATAAAAAGGTGACCGTCTACAGAAATGGGTGCATCCCGACCTCCATTAAAATTGCAATAGGAGTAGAGAGAGAGGCTTTCATTATTCAGACCAGAGTTGTTTTTTTAAACAGGCCATCAGAATTATGACAGTTATCTATACATCCATTTAATGTCTGAATAATCCATTAGTTTCCATTAAATGGAGTATGTCTCGCAACATATAATGTTATATAATGTTATTATCTGTAAATCATGCAGTAAATACATAATGTAATAAAGCAAATACCTAACACTCCTAGTATGTCAGGATCTAATGAGATTCAATTTATTTCCATTTGTTTTTTTTTTCGAATTAGTGTGTAAAGTATCACTACTTTATTGCCAAACCAATTAACTGACAGAAAATTAATGTAAAAAAAGATTTTTAAAAAATTTAAAAAGAAAAAAAAAAAGTTTTTTAAGTTAAAAAACAAATTACCTTTATATATTACTTCCACCGGTGACACGGGACATGAATGTCCATACTTAGCAGCTGTTTTGGTATCTTCTCATATAATATTCTTGCTCCAGTATTTGATAATATGTGAAATATACATGGGCATTGTTTATGGCTAGAAATCAGAGTGTCTTCTGATTGCTGAAAAGTGTTGATGTCCAGCCATTTCTGATGGAGAAAACTGCAGAGATAAACCGTTTGCTTGCACAGGCAAACGAAGGCAGGGCCTCTGCAGCATATCACCCTGGGAGACCGTCTCAGGAGGCCGAGGCCCACTCAGACCTTCTCCAAAGCTCACCCTGGCCTTCTAGTTGCTATGGAGACTCTCAACAGCAGCTCTGCAATCTGCAGAGAGAGAAAGCATGAGCGGGAAAAGGAGGAGGGCAGGGAGTCTGCAGAGCTGAGAAGGATATGGATATAAAGTGCAGACTAATGCTGGAAAATCACAGCAGTCCTGCACCCGTGTGTGTTAATCTGTGAGGACATGCCTATATTGGTGAGCTTTGTGAGCTGTGATGACATAAGTGTCTCTGCCATTCCGTGAGTGTGTGCGTGAATTAGGTTTATATTACATTGTGGGGATCAAATATCGCCGACAATGTGATAAAAACCTGATAATTTGACGTTGTGGAGACCATTTTTCAGGTCCCCAAAAAATCTGTAAATGCAATCAAAAAAGTAAAAATGCTAAAAGTCTTGTATTTTGTTTGGTTACTTATGGTTAAGGTTAGGGCTGGGTAGGGGTTATGGTCATCATGTCGGGATTAGAGTTTTCTCCATAGAAATGAATGGAGAGTCCCCACAAAGATATTATTACAAACGTGTGTGTGTGTGTGTGTGTGTGTGTGTGGGAATGTAATGTCATACATTTGTTCTACCTTGCAGTGTGTAAGCCGTGGGGAGCTCTTGGTGTCTCTGTCCTACCAACCTGTCACTCACCGGCTGAGTGTTTCAGTGATGAAAGCCAAGCACCTGCCCAAGATGGACATTACCGGCCTGTCTGGCAGTGAGTACCTGCCGGAGACCCCATGCTAATGAATCTCACCATTCAGCTGTGGCGCGTTTGGGCAGTTTTCTGGAAGGTTGTAGGATATTTTATGGAGGCAAACAGGAGAGAATGTATTAAGGTTACTCCCTGACATTATGCTGCCAGATGATCATAGTTAAGTAGCTGTCAGACCTTAGCTACTATTCAGTTCCCGTTTAGAGCATGTTCCTTTTTCAGCTTACACAGTAGATAGTTGGAACAATAAAATAAAAAATCTCTCTATGACTCCTCCTCTCATCGAGTCCTTGTCCTTTTTCCATTTTCGCCGTCCTAGACCCCTACGTGAAGGTCAATGTGTTTTACGGCCGAAAGCGCATCGCCAAGAAGAAGACACACGTCAAGAAGTGCACGCTCAACCCCGTGTTCAACGAGTCCTTCGTCTTCGACGTGCCCCCCGAGCTGCTGCACGATGTCTCTGTGGAGTTCCTGGTCTTGGACTTTGACCGCACCACCAAAAACGAGGTGGTGGGCCGGCTGGTGCTGGGAGCGCATAGCTCTGGCTCCTCTGCTGCTGCCCAGTGGCAGGAAGTCATCGAGAACCCCCGTAAGCAGGTCTCCAAGTGGCAGACCCTGAGTGAGCACTAGCCCCCCGCCCCCCCCCATGCCCAGTGCTTAGTAGCTGAGAGGGGTAGGGGGCACAGAACCCCCAAGTCATATTTCTCCCCTCTAGGGGCCTTGTACAGTGAACTCTCCGTGTCATTGATGATCATTAAGATAATGGGGGAAATAAAACTCCAAACAGACTCTTGGTAATTACGATCAGAGCCTCATCAGTCATGCTGAGTGAACGACAGACTGAACAGAAGTCGAAACAGCCTTGTAAATCGGTTCGGTTGTACTGTATGGTACTATATGGGGGGAGACCCAGGGCGACATGGAGACCTGTTGCCTAAACAATATGGTGGGGGTGGGGCGGGGGGGGGGGGGGGTTGGGGGGGCAGTTGTTGAGAATTTGATTCTCCTTTCTCTGTTGCGTATTGGGAAGTGTATAGAGTCCATTCAGTTTATTGCATGCCCAACCAATGACGAACTAAATGACAAAATAAAATAAAATAAAAAACAGAAGCAGTTAGGCATATATTATTGGACCTTGGAATGTATAATAACACAGTCCCTTGTTTTTGGCCCTACCTTGGTGGAATGGGCAGCACCTTTGAAGGCTTGCGGTGTGGAGCACAGTTTGGAGAGGGTGGGGGCCCAGTTCTGTTCTCTGAAAATGTAGGTGAACTCCATTCGTAAACTCCAGTAGATGTATGGTCATTCCATGTTGAGAATTCCCCATGCATTACCGCCATGACACACGATTCACACACGGAAAACATAAAACATGAAAAAGCTATATAAACAAAACATAGGAAAACTCTCTACATAATAGACAGCTTTGAATTATGGCAATAGTTTTATAAGTCTTATACATGTTCTTCTTAAGCATGACAATGGCTTGGAAATGATGTGGAAGCACCACTGGTAGATCTACAGAACATGTGTGACATGTCCGAAGTTCACAGTGGCACAGAAAGACCCGAAAGATGGACAACCGATTAAACCTAGAAGAGACACTCAGCAGGATGAAGGGGCAATTATGTCCTTGAATAATTTGCTTATACCCCAGTCTCATCTTTTACAGATATTGTCATTTTTTATTTTATGCAGTTTCATATGAGCTGAAGCTCATGAAAAAATTATTTTCTTTTTTGCGCAACGTTTTTACGGTTGCGTTTACAAGTGTCCCGTTTCTTCACATTCTCAAGCTTTGTGCTGGAGAACAGCAGTCTCCAGATCCCCATCTGAAGGCCGCCCTCTCCTTGCAGAGGAGATCATGTGACAGTGGACTGTGGATGTGTGTCACACTGAGCATTTGCCTTGACGGGCATTGTAAAGCTTAATGCTAAAAGCATTAGCATAATCGGCGACTGAAAATGCTTCTGCTATAGCATTGCCCAGTCACCTTAATGCCCCGTCTTATATTTTTCATTCCTTCTTTGGAGAACAGTGCACCCTCCCCCCCTCCCATTCCCCCAACCTCATACATAACACCATCGTCCAGTGACGGCATCTTAACGAAGCCCACGGCTCAGAACACGGTCCCCTGTGTTTTCCTCCGACCCTTCCTACGAAAGCTTCTTTAGTGTGCCGTCTGCCGTTGCTCGTTATCTGTCGTTCGTTAGCGTTCACTGCTGTCGCATCACAGCGGAGGAATCCCAGTACCAGAGTTGCCTTGGAAAGTTGGGAACGATGAGGTGGTCTCTTCTTGGGCTGAGCGAGTCTCTCCTCCCTTCACTTAGTGTCAGTTTGAGCCGCTCACCTGTAAGTGTCCTTACAGAAAAAACAATGTGTTCAAGTATTAAATGCAAAACATATTCCATTTTGATATATGCCAAAATATTCAGGATATGCTAAAAATCTGTGTATACATTGTAAAATGTATTCCACAGTTTCTAATATTGCAAAATGCACGTTATTATGTATTAAATACTAAGGCAGGACGATAGATTTTGTAATATATGTTGCTTATTTTTACCATATATTAACATGTATAAATTATGGACGCTCCCAGACTTCTTGCGAACTGGGCCATTGGTGGCATTCCTACTTTGGAGTTTCAGCATGTTAAAAATCCCTGCCCAGGGTGTGATGCCAACATTACTCGTGCCCTGGGGGCTGTTACTAGATGACACAAACGCAAAATTCTGGGGTTGTCGTATCAGAGGCGTAAACTGTTGTACCAGGGGCCTGCTGTCTGAAATCACGCTATGATTGTGCTTCAGATGTGCATTGTTTGGACGTAGAGTCCAGGCTGTCGTAGGACAGAGCCCTTTGGGCATGGATGTACCACCACATGGAGCAGCCTAATACAGAGCTGGTGTATCACTGCCCTCCCCCTCATTCTAGGGGACAGAATTGGAGATTTTGTGTTGCCCAGACGTGGAAGGTTCAGGTTCAGAAAGTACAAATCTGGGCCAAGATTTTGTTTCAACTGACCAGTTGTGTATAAAGAGTCACATTCACGGAGAGCTCAGAGTATTTGCAGTACTCTGGGTATTTGAAACAATATCTTGGTTTCGATTTGTACTTTCTGGGCATGAACTTTCCCCCTCTGGTGCTGCCCTTCATTTCCAGGTATGTTTTTGTTTTCGATGCTTCTGCAGGTGCTTCACTATCTAGTACATCATTATTGGCTTTTCTGTACATAGTGGAAAAAAACCCCATTATAATTCCAAATGTGTTTATAAACTTGCTGATCTGCCAGTTTACTTATTCTGGTATCAGTGATGGAAGAAAATGGAACATAACATAGTGGTGGGAACCTTATCTCCGTTCAGGGGTAAAGCTTTCAGGGGACGTCATGGGAAGGGGAGATGGGGCCAGGGAAAGGACGGAATTCAGGTGCTGGCATTAAATTCTAAAACAGCATCTAAAAGGTGTAGAATGGGGAAATATCAGATGTTTAATTTGGTGGATGTGTCGCCTCCATCTTGTAAATGCCACTTTCTGAGGCTGGTATGACCCACAGATTCCGAAAGTTTGTTTTGATTCAGCTGAGCACCATGAAGGAACCACAGCTTTCCTCTGGGTAGTGTTCACTGCCCCCCTGATCTGGGTTTTACAGTCAGAAACTTGTGTAACCAGTTGTTTGTGCCTTTAAATTTCAGATAAAATAATCCAGATTAGCACCTGGACTGGGGTCTCAAACAAGCACCTGCCCCTGCTTCGAACAGGGCTGCTTTTGTCATTTTTCCAGTCATTATTTCCATTTACTTGAACCACAGCAAGGGAAAATTAAGCAGCATCCTCATCTTTCTGCCACAGGATTACCAGTGACTGCAGGCAGATTCATTTTCAGAGTGCTGTGAGTAAAGGGTCATGCGGGGAGCATGACGACACCAGGCCGGGTATCAGACTTCACACAATGACTCATGAGTGACACGGCCGGGACGGGATGCGAGGGAATAGAAAGCGTGTGAAGGTGCTAGTGATTAACATGGCCGCCTGGGGGTGTGGGGGTGCAAGCTTGAAGAGAGCGCTGTGTCACGAGGACTCTCCCATGCGGTCGAGTCACTTTTATTCTGTCTCGCTCCTTCATCTGCTCAAGTGTTCCCTCCTTTCCTTTGTCTTCTCCACTCATTATTTTCATCTCCCTAATTTTTTTGTGCCTCCTTTTTATACTATTATACATTACCCATCTTTCCCAGCCGGCTGTGGGGAGGGATGGCGGATGGATGGTGTGCACATGTGTGGACGTGTGCCCTCTGGCTGCAGGTGACAGCTGGTGCAGTTACACGGGGGGGGGGGGGGGCCACACACTTGTCTTGGACAGATGGAAAGGGCAAGCAGAAGGGGGAATTTTCACCATGCGAGTTAAGGGGGCCCCGAATTTACATC
>JAABNY020000046.1:18422009-18436559 GCA_015164015.2 Brevimyrus niger
GAGACGAGGTGAAAGGGAGAGACTAAGGAAGGGTGGGAATATGATCCCACAACAGAAGGGGGCGCCCAGGTAGTAGTTACAGGGACGAGGGAGCATTCAGTACTTTGGTGGGCCAAAGGAGAGAGGTGTACGTCTGGTTGAACAGAACATGGTTTGGGGGTATCAAGGCTCTGCCTGGGTGGCACACGTTCCAGCGTGGGGCGAAGTTCGGGTGCAGGAACAGGTTCGAGAGCGGGGCGAGGTTCGGGAGCGGGAACAAGTTCGGGTGCAGGAACAGGTTCGGGAGCGGGGCGAGGTTCGGGTACAGGAACAGGTTCGGGAGCGGGGCGAGGTTCGGGAGCGGGAACAAGTTCGTGTGCAGGAACAGGTTCGGGAGCGGGGTGAGGTTCGGGAGCAGGAACAAGTTTGAGAGCGGGGCGAGGTTCGGGAGCAGGAACAAGTTCGGGAGCGGGGTGAGGTTCGTGTTTAGCTGCAGATTTCCCAGTCACCCTGGGGGTGTCCAAATGCACTGAACTGAGAGACGCAATAGGTGCTTTTGTCCAAGAGTGATGCGGAATAACAGAAGGGGGACAGGAGACGAGGGGAGAGACCAAAGAAAGATGGCGTCCAGGTTGTAGTGACAGGGATGGGGGAACAGAAGGGGGCGTCCAGGTAGTAGTGACAGGGATGGGGGAACATTCAATATTTTGGTGGGCCAAAGGAGAGAGGTGTACGTCTGGTTGAACAGAACATGGTTTGGGGGTCTCCAGGCTCTGCTTGGGTGGCACAGGTTCCAGCGTGGGGTGAGGTTCGGGAGCGGGGCAAAGTTTGCGTTTAGCTGCAGATTTCCCAGTCACCCTCGGTGTGTCCAACTGCACTGAACTGAGAGACGCAATAGGTGTTTTGGTCGATGAGTGATGCGGAATAACGGAAGGAGGACAGGAGACGAGGTGAAAGGGAGAGACTAAGGAAGGGTGGGAATATGATCCCACAACAGAAGGGGGCGCCCAGGTAGTAGTGACAGGGATGGGGGAACATTCAATATTTTGGTGGGCCAAAGGAGAGAGCTGTACATCTCGCTGAACAGAACATGGTTTGGGGGTATTAGGGCTCTGCCTTGGTGGCACAGGTTCCAGCGCAGGGCGAGATTCGGGTGCAGGAACAGGTTCGGGCGCGGGGCGAGGTTCTGGAGCGGAGCGAGGTTCAGATGCAGATTCAGGATGCTTGCTTGGAAAGGGATGATCTGAAGGTTTAAACGGTACATTCTTCACCAAAATTCGACCTAAATGAATGAAAGTGGGACGAACATTTAAATTTGTCATCAATAAATTAAATCAATTAAAGTAATGTGATCAGAATTAAAAAGATTTTTTAAAAGTTATTATTACAGCACATTGAAAGAACTAAATGTGTCTCATCTATGGGCCGGGGAGAAAAAGTAGGACAGTAGGAGACACTGTTAATTAGGGACCCAAAGCGGACTACAGACTGTTGAAGTGCCTGAAGTAACTGAATCCGATTCTCACTCCTGATTCTAGCCCTATAACACAATAGCACAGCTAAAGAAGAGGTAGAAATAAAAAAATTAATTCAAATTGCCACACACCGTAATTAGTAATGATTTTGTGGAGTTCCTGTTCAAACTGAAGTTCCATCTCTATCATGGAAGTGGTTGGCTGGGTGGAGCAGGATAAAAGGATCTGCAGCTGCTGCTGGATCTTGGATGGGCATTTAGGTGAGGAACAGGAACCGGTGAGCAGACCACAAAGACCATTTACCACAGCCAATAATACTCCCAGAACCTGTCTCAGATTGCCCACCTCTTTCTTGCAGGTAAGCAAGGTATAATGGTCGTCCATATAGAGAGCCCGCTCTGCAAAGGCCAGGACGTGCTCCTGATGGTCCTGCAGCTTTCTCAGTACGTCCTGCCTCTTAAAAATGCTGTCCATTTCACGTCCACAGTACCCCTAAGAACAGAAGAGCCATGCATAATCAAAACAGGTTAAGAAAAAAAAAGCCATCTCTAAATAAACTAAATAAAATTTTTCTGTTGCTCCTTGGAGAGGTCAAATGAGAAAAAAAGATCCCACCAGTCTGAGACAAGCTGCCAGCTGCAGAGTGTTCATCGATATAGTAACGCTTTCTTTGAGAATGGTCTGATTACAGCTCTGTCCCAAAGCACTTTACGAAACCAATTGGAAGCCACTTGAACCACCACCACTGTGTAGCACCCACCTGGAAGACGCAACGGCAGTCATTCTGTGCCAGCACGCTCACCACACAGTAGCTAAGGTGGTGAAGGGGCAGGAGAGAATTCACCAATTAGATATAGAGGATGATAAGGAGGCCGGATTTGAGGGCCACAGTGGGCAATCTTAACTAGGAGATTGGGGTACCACCCCTACTCTTTCACAAAATGCCCAGAGATCTTTTATGTCAAAATGTCAGGACCTCTGGGTTTTACATCTCAACTAAAGGATGGTACTATTTTTACAGCACAGTGTGCCCATCACTGCACTGGGGCATTGAGATCCACACAGACCACAGTATGGGCTAACCTACTGGCCACACTAACACCTCATCCAACAGCAACTAAGCTTTCCTAGCTGGTCACCCATCCAAGTACTGGCCAGGCCCAAACTTGCTTAGCTTCAGATAGATTACCCGGTCTGACCTGCAGGTGGTTTGCTGGCCGATTCCAGAGATCACTGTGAAGCTGTTGCACGTACCTTCATTTCCTCGACCAGCTGTACCGCCCGTGCCACCAGAACATTGCGAAGAGAGAGGATGGTGTCCCGAAGATCCATCTTCACCTTGTACTGCAGCAGTGTGAGATCTGAAAGCCTGAGGGACCCAGCAACAGACATCAAGATTAACAAGGGACTTGAAACAGCACTCATGGAGGTGATGGGCGGGGCAAAAAAAAGCTTGCGAGACGTGACCTTCCATCCAGGTCGAGCAGGCTTTTCTGAACATGACTCTTCTGACACCGAACCTTCTCCATCAGTTTGCGGACATCTTGCTTTAAATCAGCCATGACCTCACTGACAAACTGGAACCTGAGATAGAACACAAGACTCAACATTCAGCCAATCTGGTCCACCACTCGGGTAAGGTCCACAAAGAGGCACCTAGTGTGTAAGTTTAAATATAGGCAATGTCCATAAATATCTAGGGCCCAGTCATATTAACCTACAGGCCACAATATACAAAAATGCACAAGTGACATCAGGATTATATGAAATTCTGAAACTTTTTGGAAATAAATAATGACAAAATGGTTAACTTACCAAAATAAAATATTAGTAGAGAAAAAAACAAAACAAACCTACCCTCTGTGCCAGTGCACTCTGAACTCTCAGTAGAAATAAAATACAAATCAAAGATGAACTGGCACTCTATCATTCAGAGCAGGGGCGGAGCTATAGGTGGGCCTGGGCCCTCCCGTGGACCGTAGAGGACCCTCCAATATAATAAATACACATAAAGTTACAGTGATATAATTTCTCCTAAGCTCTTGACAGCCAGATCATACTACTTACACTTCGCTTAGGACTTTATTTTATACATGTCATGTTTGTATACGTCCTTATTATGGTGGGTATTCTGTGTAATTTTTAGAAAAGAAGAAAATCTGTAAAATCCCTAAAACAAACTTAAAATATAGTACATAGTAATGTTTTTGAAGTCAAACTAAGCTGTTCTTTTTGTATTTAATGGTTTTCCGTTTCAGGAATTTGCAAAGAACTGCAGTGCATGATGGGTAGGATCTAAAAGCTGCCCAACATCCTCATCTGTCTGACGACTGTAATAAAGCCCGATTATACGTCTTGGGCCTTTAATTTGTTTGTTTGCAATTTCGCCAGGTAGGCTACCTTTTTAAACTGCGTTTTGTTAGACTAAATATTTCAGAATGTTTTATTGTATTCTTTGTAAATATGTATATAGTTTAGCCTAACCCAGCCACTTAAGGGAGCAAGCCAGCTCAACTAGGTCCCAAGCCCAAATTAATGGGGAGGGTTGGCGTCAGAAATATCAAAAATATCCTCACTGCATCACTGATGTCAAAATGTGGGAAATATGCGGTTGTATAAATAAATGCGCCAAAGTAGGTTAATGATTCTGTGCTGTTTAAATTGTATAAAAAGTTAGGCTACATGACATTTGAATGGGCTATACCTAGATGCATGGACGCATTATGAAAATAACAGACAGTGGGTGCACACTAATTAACCTATACCCTATTAACTTAGACAATACCCTGTAATTTTTGCAACAGAAATGAATGAGATGGGCAGGCAGCTGGAGGTGGAATTTTGTCCTTGGTAAAACTCTTATGGTCTCCACACTGGTAACAACGTTGTTTTCTAGGCATGGCCAAACAAATCTCCTGTCTGAAAAGGTCTAGAAAATGCAATTTAGCCACTAAAACTTTACAGTTACAGTTTGTGTTCTTGCATCTTTAAAACTTGTTTCAACACCGCCACATACGCGCGTGCATGCGTAGGTGTGTTCACGTGCGTGGGAGGGGGGGCTGATCTGTGATTTGCCCCGGGGGCCTTGTGTGCAGTTGCTCCGCCACTGATTCAGAGGAATGTTATTATTTTAGACTGGGCATGAAGCGCCTTACCGGTGATTCCTGTGATAGGTCAGCTGGCAGTCACGACAAGTCAGCTGATCACATGACAGGCAGTAGAGCTTCATTGGTTCTTGTTTATGTATGAGGCAGAAGGTTATAGGAACACAGCCTGAAATGAAGTAGAGCCAGTGAGAAATTTGAAGGAGAGGAGCTTAATTTAAAGGAGGACAAATATGTAAAATGAACATGACTATGATGGTTGGGTGGCAAATTTCCCACCTATAATCACTACAGCAGTTTGGTCCTTCTTCAATTTTCTATTCCCAGGAACACTTAATGCAATACCACTAAAGAAATAATGCTAATGCTTCAAATATATTTGTTTTCTGAATAGCCATGGGTGCTTTCCCATTGCAGGAACCTTTTTCCAGGACCAGAACCTTTTGTCATGTTCACAACGAACAAACTTTGCCCAAGTATAGTTCCACGGAGGACCTTCCGGAACCCTTTTTCAATTCCTACTCCAGACTACTTTTCTACAGCCAGGTACTTTTCACTTGAACGTGAACTACTGGAGTGGAGCCAACAGAAATAGCTTACTGACTGGTTGACCATAAGCACCACTGCTAACTTGGAGGTTACACGAGGCAAAGGATACAATTAGTGGAGCAAAAATAGAGCAGATGGAATTATTTTGGTACTTATATTACATTCAGTGCATCAACTAATACCTTTTTGCCTGTGTCTATATTTCTGCTTCAGAAAATTCAATCAATAATAATCAATATACCAGATGCAGACCAAACCGCAGGAAAATGCGGACCCAGCCAATAATGCATCTTATGAATTAATATGTTTAACATAAAAAATTGAAATGATCAGCAAATGTTAAACCAGTCTTTAAGTCCCCATAAAATACCATTTTACAATGTGACGCAATTTAAATGTTTGAGGCAATTTAAATGTTTATGAAAAGCTGTTTTGTTATTGAAGCGTGTTCCGGGCCCAAGACTCTGAACAAAAATTTTATGTGGGCCATTGATCACCAAGAGCGAGAACCCTTGCAATACGCTCGGTACGAACCTTTCGACAGTTGCTGTGGCAGGACCTTATGGTCTCGGGTCACCCTGACTCTCCGGTGGGCGAGCACGCAGGCTGCGCACAGGGCCTCGCCGCACTCCACACACCAACCACAAACCGGCGTGTCCTCGCAGCCCCCACACTGAGCAAGAGGATCGAGAGTCACGTTCACAGGACATCCAGATTCAGCACAAGACCGCTGGCTACTCAGTTGTGTATGAGAGCGCATGAAGCCAGAGGAGATGCATCAAGCATGCAACTCAGACTAGGCTGTGCTTTATCACCATGAATGGATGCAAGGCCAGGTGCCTAGAATACATGAGCTGGAATTGATGGAGTTGAACTTCTTTTAAGGACCTCAAACCTGAGAAGTCTGAGATTAAGTGTGGCTGTATGTTCTTACGCCTAGAGTTTAAATTTGACAAAAGTTGAATGTATTAACAAATGCATGAAAAACAGTCTCATGCACAGAGTGCTGCACATATAAGGTAATTTCTGGCCAATCATGATTGCTGCATCAGTCACAGAGCATTGCAGAACTATATACATCATATGTATAACTGAGAAGGGTTGATCTTCTAGTATGATATTACCCTGAATATTACACGGTTCATCTTTTGATTTTGCACTGTCTGCACCAAGTTCTCTTTTGCTATCAAATGCTCGCCTTACTGTTGGACTAACGTTATTCGGAAGTACTAGTCATCGCTTCCCTGTCTCACCTTAAGGTCAGCAATCAAATTTGTTTTCAGCCAAATGCACGGGTGTCATATGGGTCACCATTTTAAAGGGAATTATTTGCAGTAAATATCGGCTCATTTTTGTACCATCAGCTGATGACCAACTGTTGCTGTATTGACTAATACTAATAGTAGGCCAACATAATCGGTGCATATGTAACAAAAACTATCACAACCAATAAACCAAATACACTTTATTTCAATATACACAATCACCTTGCTTTCCACTTGGTCTCTGGAATTGTAGGTCTGCCCCCTAAAGAATGGATCATTCTTGACCTCCTTGAGCGTGTACTTGCTGTTACACACTGGACACACTAAAAGGAGGAGGAGAGAGAGAGAGAAGAGTACTGCAGTCAAGACAGAGAAGAGCAGGTCAGGTTGGCTCTGAAATCCCACACGCTTCACACACCAAACACAGCGATCTAATGTATTAGAAGCCTTGTCCTTCCTCCATGCAAAATATTAAAGATTGTGTCAGTAGACTCTTAAGATACACAGGCAATCACAGACCAAAACAAACCCCACATACTACGAAGACGACAACAACGGGGCATAATAATAGGCTAACAGCAGTTCCGAAGTTCGTTTTCCTGTTGGCAAAAGAGGAATAGCAATGGGAAGCTGCTGTAAATTTCCAGTATTTTAGGTCAGGATCTGGGGATTTTTCAGCCTGCTTTAAAATGAGTTTTTATTCGTAAACATAAGCTATTTAAATAGCTGATATGACAAGAAATTACCATGCATTTTAACCTCTACACCACAAATGAAGTATGCATTAGCATATACAGGTTAGATGCATGATAATTTCCTGTTATATCAGTGCAAATGCACATACAGTACATACGCAATTGCATGGTCAGAGCAATGGATTGCCACACATATCGCTTTTAAGGGTGAATGCGTACTTGCGTACCAGTTATATGCAGCCCTGATTATAACAAAGATTGTGTCAGAAATTCGGATCAGTTTTGGCACCGATCCAGACCTATTTGAGGGATCGGGTATCAGCCATGTGTGACCAATCCACATCCTATACCTATTTAGTTTTTGTCAATCTCTAAAAAAATAGCTCCCATTTCATGTTAAATCTAATGGTACAATCAATTGCACGACAGCTCCTTCTCACTTTACATGTGTTTTTTGCGGCATTCAAGTTGAACAATAACCTCGCGCTAAATGTAAAAGCTGGTAGCTAAATAAGAGCCACTTTATAATTTATGCAATTTATAATCCGATTAGTCAACTAATCATTTTAATAGTCGATGACCAGTCGACTATCAAAATAGTTGTTAGTTGCAGCCCTAAATACAACTTTGGTTCATTCCAAAGAGGGCAGGCGGTATCCATTGGTTCAGGTGTGCAACGAGATTGTCATTAAACAAGCGTCAAAACAATATACAGTAGAAAATGATGTGGAAATAGCGACAGAAATATGACAGTTCTCTCTCATTCGGCTATTTTTATACAGATGAATGGAGACTATTCTGATGATCATACAAGAAAATAAATCACAGTCAGTTCAAATATTTGCAATCAGGTGATTATGCAATAATTGTGACAGGGCTAGCTGCCACCACCATGCCTCACAGTGGGTATGGTGGTTCTCTGGATTGTGTGCTGCGTTTGCCTTTTGCCAATCATAGCGCCTGGAGCGCAGTCCAAAAAGGACAACTTTTGTCTCATCTAACCATAGTACCCTTTTCACCATGGCAGCAGAATCTCCCAGGTGGATTTATGCATAGAGCAAATGAGACTGAATATGGCACTTTATCAGAAAAGGTCTCTTTTTTGCCCCCCTGCCATACAGGCCAGCTTTGTGAAAAGCTTGGGAGTCTGTTGTCACATGCACAGATCGACCAGCCCCAGTCATGAAGCCTTGTAACTCCTTGTAATGTGCCTTTGGCTTCTTGGCCTCTCTGATCAATGCCCTTCTGGAAGGTCTGATCTATGTAACATGTTGGTAGTGCCATACACCTTCCACAATGATGCTCTGAACAGTACTCAGAGGGTTAGCTAAAGCCTTAGGAATCTTTTTGCAGTCTTTTCGCGACTTGTGCCTTTCTACAGCTTTATCCTGGGCACCTTTTGAGAGCACTTTCCCAATCATGTTTTTCTTTTTTAGAACCGTGCACTGCCGGTAGTGAAATCTTGATGGGCCGAACAGCCCCCTCTTGTTTGTAAATTTATGTTCTTATAATTTTAATAATTCTCAAAACAAAGCAATTCACATTAGTGGATTTTTTAAAATAATTTTTACACACTACCATCTGACATTTCCACATCAGCCATTTCTCCACTGATTCCTTAAGAAAATCTGGAACCAACAAGAATTCCTGAACTGGCTGAAGTGTTTACATTTTGTGGAAATATTCATAAATATTTAATAACGCTTTACACACACACGTGTGAAGCAAATAGGATTATTGCTTATTAGAACTGGCAATAAACATTAAAAATGGCAAAATGTCAAACACTTTGAATGTGAAACATTTTTTTCTTTGAAGGTAAAAACTAAAATGATTCATGAAACTTGCAAAACCATTCCAAAACTTATTCGAAAGTTTGCCCATAGGGAGGTTCATCGGTCTATTACTTCTCGCAGATCGAGCACAAAACAATGAGATAGGAAGAGACCAGTGTGCAAAGCACAGGGGGATCCGACACCCCCGATTAACCTACGAGACCCTATGAAAGCCTCAAAAGTAAAATTGCCTACTTAAAAAAGGCTCAAGATCGGTATTGCGCAACAATAGGGAGACTCCCCCCGAATATTGACGGGTGAAGAGAGCCATTACATGCTTAATAAAACTACAATTACTACAACTAATTCAAAGTGTTTCAAACGACTGCTCATTTCGAAGGGGATAAATCAAGAATAATATCATGGCGCTCCAACTACGACAATAGAGAAACAATAAAACAAACTTTCTTAAAAACCCGGACTGAATGGAAATCTGCCAGTAGATCTGCAAATGTTGGATTTTCAACTTTAAATATTAATTTAAAGAATGCAAAAATTGTTCTAGGGCTCAGTATTTGTGTCTCCTACATAAGGAAAAACAAAACAAGTAATGAAAATAAGAGCAAGCCAACCTCACCTCGAACATCTTCCTGAACGCCCGGCTGCAAACACACTTTGCACAAGGAGTGCAGACACGGCAGGAGCTGGGGACACGTGTGGAGATTGTGGGCCGCTCCGCAGGCACCGCATGTTCCGAAGCCACAAGCCGCGTCGGGCGCTGCGACATCAGTTATCCTTTCGCTCGAACCGTCGGACATTTCTGCAGCAGTCACAGCAGTCTGGGCGCATAACACACTCTCACCACATGGGAATGACTCAAACTCACCAGCATTTTTTGTGCTATTCCCATATAGAGTTTTGAGTCAGTTAACTCCAATTTCGCGAGGCTGAAACATTCTCGCCGTTTTACAGCACATCTGTGTTGTGCGTTTCCCTGTGGTAAAAGCCCGGATGAAGTAGGAATTCGATACCCGCCACACAGTTTGAAGCAGCCCAAGAAATCCACTTTAAGTCGTAGCGATCCCGCATGAAACACCCAAAATTGAATTAAATAGGCTGGAGACGTGTCTAATTTTCGCTATATATGATATGAACCATGGAAAAAAAACATTCTTCCAGGTAGTGACTTAATACCTACAGTACCCACGATTTCTGTGTTTTAAAAAAATGGGTGCGTGGGCAGCGGCGAATATTATGTTAGCCACCTTAATGCTCCCATTTACCTCCAAGTAGACCTGAGTGCAGCGCAAACCACGCCCAGCCAGAGCTTCTTGCCGAATCCTCGACTAGGATCCATTTCATTGGCTAACAGCACTGATACGAATTAAGCGCCAAGGTTTAAGTTAGTAATGTGAAGAACAATAAGCGATCGATCAGCCCGTAAACAAAATCTGGAAACGCAAGAGATGTGCAAGAGTTGCCATTAACTGTAAATGCTGAACCAATATCTCGTTAGAGCGGAAATGGGTTATTTTCGCGAGCATTAACGAGATTAAACACATAAAGTGAAATGGCTTGAATCACAAACAATATCAGTGTTGTATGGCTGGCACTGGACATCACTAATCTGTGATTCAAAACCGTCTAGCTACATTTGGTTAAAACATATTATAGCTGAAAAACGTAATATTGACTTTATTGCAGTGTATCAAAAATGTATCAACATTCCATGATTGCAGTCGAGGACTGAGAACGCTGATAATGAAGTGCACTATATAATTTCTTATGCGCTGCCTACACTGCCTTCAAAATTTCTGATGGTACAATACTCTCTTTCCCTCGTATCCATACGTTTTCAGAAACCGTGCAGAAACACGGACTATAGGTATCTGTCTACGTATTTAAAATTGAGTTGCTACCCGACCTGAGAACATCGCTGTGAGGCCGAAAATCACGTGTTCTCCATTTCTGGCCCGGACATGACGTTATGCAAACTACTACTACTACTACTACTACTACTACTAATAATAAAGATAATCCATCCGTCCATCCATCCATCCATTATCTATACCGCTGTATCCATTTGGATCGCGCAGAAGCTGGAGCCAATCCCAGCAACATTGGGCGAGAGGCTAATAATGATAATACACTTTTTGTATTTTGTATACGCTTATTGTGTTTTTTTCTCATTCCATTAGTTAAAAAAATATTAATTTGTTATTTTAAACTAAGCTGTATAATCTATGCTTATTGGTGTTTTTTTATTATTATCTTAAAAGGGGTCTTAAAAGATAATGGCACATGGCATGACTCCAGTGAGGTGTTGAAGATTTCTGTGAACACAGGAGCGAGCTGCTCAGCACAGTGTCTCAAGGTTAACAGAGAGATGGAGTCTTGGCCTGCAGCTTTGTGGGGGTTTAGCTTCTTAAAGACTTTGTTAACATCCCTCTCTTGAATATGAAGAGATGGGGTATGAGCTTTCAAAGATGCCACACCAGCAGTTATTGTGGGGAAGGTGGTCTGTGGCGTGGGGAGCTGTAGGGGGATGATGATGTGTGAACTGTCCAATTGTCTTTCAAAGCAGCAGTAGATTTAGTTGATTTGCAAGGCGCAGGTCGTTGACCTGTGGGGGGCTGTGGGTTTCTAATTGGTAGTCTGTCTAAGCCATTTCACAACAGATGCAGGGTCGTTGGCTGAGAACTGGTGTTGGAGTTTCTCAGAGTACAGTCGTTTAGCATTTATCACCCCTTTGCTAAACCTATTCCTCAACTTTTTGTACGTGTCCTTGTTCCCACTTGTGAATGCGTCTTCCTTCTGCAACCTTAGCTGTCTGAGCTTAGTTGTGAACCAGGGCTTGTCACTGTTGTAACTCACCCTGGTACGTAATGGTACACAGCAGTCCTCACAGAAGCTGATGTAGGATGTCTGTGTACTTTATGACATGTATATGAAAATCTGAGACAAATCACTAAGCTATTTAAAAAATGTGTTTTGCAAGGTCTAGAACTGCCTTTGCTTTATTTTTTAATAGTGTTCCCCCAGTATCAAATTTTCTTCCATACCAAGGCAAACTAATGTTTGTGCTGACTAATGTTTGCCTTCAATGACATTACAATTTTAGAATCGCATATGAAGAAACTTCGCTAAAGTGCCATTTTGAGTTGTAAAACTGTCGCTATTACCTGCCCTTCACATGATTTAGCCCCCTTCATGTGAGGAGATGTGCTTTGTAGAGCAAGAATATATAATGCAGTGTCTCAATGAGTGCCCTTCTAGTGGAGGGAATGTGATGCAGTGCCCTGTACCGCGTTCTAAGTGGCCCCTATGGGTACACATCCAATGGTAAAGGGTGCAGTAATTGTCATGCATTCTATAAAGGTTACAAGGTTACATTATCTTCCGCAGGTTATATCTTTGCAGTTTTGTTCTATATAATATTCTATAAAATGAAATTATAAACATTGATAAAGAATAGCTGCAAGACCCAAAATTTCAATGAAGGACACGATTGAGCAAGGGGTTTTGCTAATTGTCACCTCTGAATTGTGACATTGTATATTCATTTGTCTAGGGATGACTGAGATAAGAGTCATGCCAAAACAAAAATGATCACCAGCAGACATCCAAAACTTCTTCTTTTTTTTTTTTTTTTTTTAAAATAATCTCCCAGTCAGAACCCTAGAATCAGGTCAGTCCAAGTAGGTTAGATGAGGATGAGGGTCAGACACAGTGTCAGATCAGAGCACAGCACTGATCATTGGCCTATGTTTGTATGAGTTTTCATGCTGCTGATGGGAGTGTTTTCTCTAGTTCGGCACAACTCTATGACAAAAGGACTAAAGGAACAATATTTTTCTATGAAAAACAATATAGTGCAGGTCTTGCCATTTCGATTGGAAGTGTAACCTGTGCATGCTTGTGCTATTGTAGCATTGCGTTTCTGGTACAATAAATAAATTGGCTGATAAATTGATGACAATTTTTGTAATTTGGGTATTTGTGTAGCAAACAGTAATTAAATGGTGGGAAGGTATCTGCTTTAACTTATGCTGCTCTAGATGGACCTGATGGTATGTTTAAGTATTGACACTCAACATTTTTTGATTAGTTTAGTCTATCTATTTAGATGCAAGAATGCCTCACATCGATGACAAGTCTATCATTAACATTAAATACTGCTGTTTCATAATATGAAACAGTTAATTACTGCATTTAAAGTTAAATGACAGCCTAGAATTTGACTGCTATCACCACATAACCAGTTAATAGAATGTCAGTCGGATGTCACAGGCGCCATTGGTCCAAGTGTCAATTTCCAGATAATCAATATTTATGGACCTCGCAACATAAAATCCAACACCTCAAATCTAGGAAGGGGGAAGGACAGCCACAAAACTAAGAGAGAGCCTTACCACCTACAGAGAAAGCCTAATCACCAAAATCTTCACCAAAGATAGAACATCAACACTGCTGCAACAAACTTCTGGAGAAAAGTAGTTTGGTAAAACTAGTAAACTAACTTTCATTTATTCCATAATCTTGCTTTTCATGTTTTAATCTGCGTTATAATTTTTGATCATGCTTTCATGATCTGGTGCTTGCTATGCAGAAGAGTATTCCCATGTGTGTGTCTGTGAAACTGGCAGGGAGTGAGGGTCACCCCCCTTTTTCTTTAATGCACTGCTATCTGAAGACAAAAGTTGTTTTGAAGTTGGGCCGTGCATAAAAAGCTTTTTTGAAGTTGGGGGGTAAAGTTGGGGCGAGTAGTTTTCACATACAGCTGTTATTTACACCCACTGTAGATCATCCCAGGTTGAGTGTAACGTCTGTGTCTGCGCTTAACTACAAACAGAAGATAAAAGAAAACACTGTGATGTACAACATCAAATAGATATTTTAAATAATTAAGAAACGATAATCGGAGGTAACCTAAAACTTGACATGCTGTATTTCTCATTAAAGAATCCTAAGAAAAGTTAAACACGCATATATCAAACTCAGACATTTTGTCTTTGCATACCACAAAAAAGAAATCAGATACATGTTGGGAGTGCCACGCCCTCAGGGGGCCATGGAGGATATAGCAAGCTTCGCGCATGGTCTAAACGTAGTAGGCAAGTAGTTGGTAAGAGGTAATACAGAGTTTATAGATACAGACATGTCTGGCGTGACCAAAAGGAAAGATTTAGGAGGAGCAGGATGGTATATGATCTCCAGGGGCTCCCAAGAAGATTTGTACGACATATAGATGGGTACCAATGATGCCACCGTTGGAAGACCTGAGGGCTACCTGGGAGATGCCCAACGGAGATAAAGTGATCTTGTCAGGGTATGCCCCAGTTGTTCCACTCTGTATCCCTTCCCCATTTGGCCAGCAGGCATTGCTGGTCATTCTGTCTTTTGTTTTGTCAGTCTTTGTGTTTTCCCCTGTTCCCTATCAGTCACATGGCTCAATGCATTGAGCATGCAGCTGCCTGTGATCTCCTATCTTATGTTTGAATCCTGTTTCCTCTGTTTTTGTAGATTTTGTTCCTGTGTGTTTCAATTGCATCAGTTTTCTAGTCCTTATGTTTTTAATTTGTATGCGGTTTCAGTTTTTGGCATGGTGGTGCAGTGGTTAGCACTGTTGCCTCACACCTCTGGGACTTGGGTTCGAGTCTCCGCCTGGGTTACATGTGTGTGGAGTTTGCATGTTCTCCCTGTGCCGT
>JAABNY020000046.1:18458512-18471239 GCA_015164015.2 Brevimyrus niger
AACATACCAGTGAAATTAGAGACTTCTCATATCTTTATTAATGGGTCAACTTATGAATTCAGCAGGGGGTCAAATAATTATTTCCCTCACTGTATAAGAGAGATTGAGAATACCGCTTTCGGCAAAATGACAGGTCGGGTGTCCGGGCTTGGGGCGGAGCCAGGTGACATCATCACTAGTGGCGTTGTTAATTATTTCCATATATTGGAAGAGGGGGTGTGAAATTTATTGCAGGGTGTTTTTTCCCCCATAATTATTATTTATTTAATTTATTTTGACTAGTGTGGAGAGTTTCAGTGAACTGTGTGCTTATGAGTGTGATTTGTCGGATATCCCTGTGTTGCGCGAGTCTGAAAGAAAGTGTGTGAAAATTAGAAAGTTGGAGCTAAGAATGAGAGGAGGAGGAGGAGGTGGGTCTGATGCTATAAATGCTTAGCAACAGCAGCAGAAAGATGGAGAATGCTGCTTCTTTAAAAAGATTAATGGCCTAAAGGTAAAAAAGGTCACGAATCAAAAGTTCATTGATTGGGCGGGTTTGGGGCATGGTTAGGGTGGTACGATAAGTGATGTTGGGAGAGGGGGTTCTTTTTTTTCAATTATTTTTAAATCACATATTTATTGTTATTTATTTATTTGTATTATTTTTTATTATTTGTTTTTATAATTAATTATAAAAAAATTATTTTATATTATTATTATTTTATTTTATTTTGAGGAGAGAAGTTTCAGCGGTGAATTGTATGCTTATGAGTGGGGTTTGCGGGAACTGCTGAGCACGCAGCTGAGCGGGTCGGTAACCTGATGGAGTGTGAGCATACGCTGGGTCTGCCTGTGGTGTGGTACTGTGTGAAGGTCCCGGTCGGTGCCGAGCGTCTAAAGTGTTGTACTTGGGCATACCGCAAAGGACTCAGAGAGAGCAATGTCGGAGAGAGCGATGTCAGAGAGAGCGATGTCGAAGCTTATCCCGGTGCTGCGCGAGTCTGACAGAAACTGTGAGATAATGAGACAGTTGGAGCTAAGAATGAGAGGAGGTGGGTCTGGGAAAATGGGTCTGCCGCTATCCTCCTCCAGTAAACGCTTAGCAGCAGTTTGGGGGTGTGCCTGTGTCTGTGAAAGCTGACACCCCCTACAGCAGCAGTTTGGCCAGTGTGTGTGTGTGTATGTGCGTGTGGTAGGGTTTTTCTCAAAATAGTGTTTTTCCTCATGGAGCCGTTATATTACATCAGTGTAGGTCAAATCCCGGTCAAACTGTAATTTGGCCACACATCAAATTGGACATTTCGTCTTACAGTATATTTTGTGAAGTTTTGGGTTTTCTCATGCACCTGTTATGTACAACGGCGTAGGTCATCCAGGTCATCTGTAATAATTTGGGCCACACATCAAATTGGACATTTTGTCTTAGAAAGTTTTGTTTGAAGTTTTGGTTTTTCATATACGCCCCGTTATGTACATCCCCGGGTCAAGTGTTTCGTCTGTGCACAAGTACAAATATGAGTTAAAAGAAAAACACTGCGACATACATCAAATATACTTAATTAAAAAAAGAAGATAACCGTAAAAAACTTGACAGGCTCTATATTTCTCCTTAAAGAATCCTAAGAAAAAAACATCTGCAGATATTTTTATTACGCTGAGCGGGTTTTCCTCCTTTGGTGAAGAGACACAAATTCCCCAAGTACCATCAAGGCCTTACCCCACTGGAAAGAGAAAACTACACGGGACTTGCATAGAGTGAGTATATTATTTCTTTTATACATGTTTTATGATAAACGCTATACATTAAATTGACTTAAGTATTTTTATTTTTTTTTGTATGAGAGAGACGGCGCGGGCCGGTCAAGAGAAAATCTACAAAGAATCTGAATCAGCAGGTATGGACAGAGCAACACCCCCTGCTATACTCCGAAGCGTTATTAAATGAAATAGACAACATCAACAAAGCTAATAATGAAAATGATGCGGTTTACTTTGCTAGACATGAATCGCCACCTGCGGCCACCAAGAGTCCTGTTTGCTACCAACCTTATTATTAACCTTCCTGTGCTGTTAGGGTTGGCACCGACCCATTTTTAAGTTTAAAGTACATAATAGCACCACATATATTTGTGCATACTCTTAAAACAAAAGGTTTCATATTGAACCTTTTAGCTTGGTACTTATATGACACACATATGGCAATGAGCTGCACCGTGTTTGACTATTAATGAAACTTAGGTCTAATTCAACAGAATCAGTCATCATCCACTTTGCACTGAGATTTCTGAGCGAAAAGTGAACAAGGTTTCATTTTCTTTCTTTTCCACCCATCGGTAAGCAAGGGAAATGGAGGCGGTAGTAACCTATACAGTTATTAGTAATTTCCCTCACTGTACATATTTCATTAAATGATTTAAAAAGTAATACTTGAATATTATAAAGGAACAGTATAGCAACATGTACTCCATGGGCAAGAAACATTCAGCATACAACACAATGTTTTAAGCAGCAGGTATTCTTTAACCACAGGACTTGTTCATCATGTGATATTAGCCAAACAGTCTTTAGTCCTGACAAACTGCAACTACATTTTTCCATGAGATGTTTCCACGAAATGGTCATATTTAAAACGCCTTCAGAAATTCATCCCTAGCTAGCTGATGTAACGCTGCGAACGGTGGGGCTCTGACATTCTTAAGGTGCGGCTATCTATCCCCGAGACACTTTAGCCAGAATCGTGTATATTTGCGCTTAATGCTGCTGTCAATGTCAGGGTTTTGTTGAGTTTTATAGGGAGCTGGCTAGCAATTACATTTTTAGCTGGTCTTTTTCATTCAGTACATACACACTTTAAAAGAAAACCTAATCACCATTAAAAAAAATCATAAATAAATGTACAAAACTATTGAAATCCCCTTGAAGCATGTGCATATTTTTCAGGTTTGCATGTTGTGTGTGGTTGCCTAAGCACAGTTGACCTAATGTTTGATAGGTGATGGAGAAGTGTACGGTCGTGGGGACAGTAAACTATATGCGCCTATGCCAACATGTGTTTAAGTATAGCTACAAACATGGATGCTTTCTTTAACGTAAAACAGTTAAACGCTCATTCGGTTTTGTTAACATTCTTAATTTTATTTATTTCAAGTAGCCTCTAATCACCTTACATTTGTTCTGATTTACTAAAGTCACCAATCAGAGTATTTTAAAACAATGTCACTGAAATGTCACCACATGGTAAAGCTAACAAGGTAACATGATTATATCAGCGGGACAAACCAGTCGCCGATATGTATAGACAGATCATGTGTTGTTCAACATATCGGCACATTTTGAAATGAACCTAAATTGGTCACAAGTTATTAATTTTCTATGGCACCCCCTTCCTGAACTCACTTTATTGATTTAAATGACTGCACCAACACACACTCCTCTGTCAAGATCCTGAAGTTTTCAGATGATTCCACCTTGACAGGATTGATTCAAAATGGTGATGAGTCTGCATACACACATGGAGTAGCTCAGCCGGCATCTTGGTGTATCAGCAACTACCTTGAGCTTAACAATACAAAAACCATGGAAATTATCGTGGAATTCCAGAAGTCCTCGCCAGTCGACAGTACTACCACCACTACTGTGGAGTCATTTCAGATCTTTGGAACCTTTATCCCCAAGAACCTTAAACATCCATTTTGCAGTTTACAGCACTGTCTGCACATTTGTATCATTCTGTGTACAATGAGACTTAATTTCTATTTTTATATTTTAATTACTAATTGGTATTTTAAATTTCTAATTTGAGTATACGCTACAGATTTTTTCCTCCTTTAATGGTCTATCTATCTATCTATCTATCTATCTATCTATCTATCTATCTATCTATCTATCTATCTATCTATCTATCTATCTATCACATGTACTTTTTCCATTAGGCTTAGTTTTTGCTATTATGTTTATTAGGATCAAATACACCATGTGAAGTTCTTCTTATGCATGCATACTTGGTCATGTAAGAAAAACAGACAGAGAAAAAAGCCTGACCCTCACCAAAGGAAACTTAAAGACAACTAATAGTCCTTCAAGCCTCCAGATCTCCTCTCCCTGCATTGCTACATCATCCCCCCACCATCCAACCCCAGACTGCAATGAACAGACCCTCCAATGGCCCATAGCCTAACACTCTGTGATATGGACCATAAAAGGACCAGAACAAAGAGGCTGCCTACCACTCCAGAATGTGGACAAATATCCTCTTTTAAGGCCTCTGAAACAGCACCAATGGAAGAAAAATTAACTAAAGATCTTACCCTCCGTGGTTGAGAGAAGTTACCAACTGGGTTGAATATGTCAAGGAACAAATGCTGTCTTGGGACATCTGCATTGTCTTTGCCTCTCACTGATCTCTTTAAACAGTGACTAATGACATGGAACAAACTGGTACTGGAATGCGGTGTTAAGGATACCATATATCTGTGGGAGTTCCAGATGGGGCTGTCACTCACTCCACACACACACACACACACACACACACACACACACACACACACACACACACACACACACACACGTTTGTGTTCCTACCTTTGTGGGGATTGTTAATTCATTTCTATGGGCATAATCCTAATCTCAAAAATGACAGCCTTAACCCCTACCCAGCCCTAACCTTAGCCATAAGTAACCAGAAAAATACAAGACTTTTCACATTTTCAGCTTTTTGATTTTGCTTTTTAATAAATCATGGGAGCTGTGGCCCCACAATGTTTCACCCTAATATATACAATAAATATACCTCATTAGTTATGTGATTAACTAATTCAGTATGTTAACCACTATGTAACTATTACTATTCTCTATCTCTCTGCTCTTATCTTCACCAAGAATCTTCCCTGAGGTGCATTTCCTGAGGACAATGCCATCTACAGGCCAAAAGCCACACAAACAGCAACATGAGGCTTTTCTTATTCCATTGGTACTTGCCATACTGTACTGGCCATAGCAAGTTTATTCACTGTTAATTCTGATACAACTATGTTACTCTATCTGTGGTAATCTGGTTTAAGTAACAATGGGTGTTATTGGTGTATGTAAAATAATGATAATTTCCTGTTATACTGAAGTTATATTTCCCTATGAACTATGAACACACACACACACACACACACACACACACACAAACACACACACACACAAGTAAATGGAATATTGATACAACATACACTTTGTTCTTTACCAAAAATTACAGGTAACCTACATTCATAAGAATTTATCATTGACACTGAACCACAAGTACTAAATCTGGAAATGTTATATAGCTATAACTAATGAAGTGTATTAATACCAAGCTGAGTCCAATTCCTTCACAACTTCGGCACATTAAATCACCTCTGCAACTGAAATTTTAATATCAAAGGTTATAAAAAAAAACTTTATCTATGATGAGTTGTTGTTTTAAAACAAAGCAAGACAGGAAAACAATTATCATAAATATAATATAAATGGAAAAATAAGCCGGCTGTTTTCAATAGACATCTTGGCTGCCCCAAACATTCTCCTTTGAACACTGTAAACACTGCAATACTTGTTCAGTGATTGACGTGCTAATTTATAAATTCATTGCTGAGTTGGAGCTGGAAGCCTTCTAAATGCTCCTTCAGCTTCTCCCTCAAATCCCCGCCTCCTGCAGCAGTCCTAACCTCTGCTGTGTACCCCCCCTCTTTTCCAGCCTGTCCTGTGATCCTTTGCCCTCCATCGCCGGTCTCCAGATAAGGTTCCAGGCTGCCATCAGTTATATCATTATGAAATCCCACCTCTGATACTAGCAGAGGCTGAACTGCAGAGTCCCTGAGTTCTCTCTGGGCTGTGTTTTTTCTCACATCTTCCCCAGGTACTGGGACCAGCAGCAGATGCCCGTCCCTGTCTTCTTGTACCCAAAACACCTGTTGGTCCTCAGTCCCACCTTCCACCTGTCCCTCACCAACAGAGTCCATCACAAAAACCCTTGGCTGTGTGGTAAGGCCCTGCTGGACCAGCTCGACCTGCTGCATTTGCACCTGTGGTTTATGCAGCTCGAGCCGCATTGACTGCAGCAGATGCAAGTCCTGCGACGGCGAGACGGCCTGCAGTGAACCTGTTGACAGAGAGCCTGTGAGATACTTCTGATTTGGCTTCTCTGGCTGCAATGGTACCTGTAACCTGCAAAGTTCCTGGAGTGCACCAGTCTGGCTCACACTTTTTAACGTAGCTGCTTGAGGTTGCACTGGCTGCGCTTGCTGCTGCTGCGGTGACAGCTGCCAGCCCTGCGGCAGCTCCATGGTGACTATCTGCACATCTTCGACTGCATTTCCCTCTTGCTCCCCTGTGCAGCCACTGTAGTAGTAGTAGTAACAACAGGCCTCAGTTCCAGTGTCTGCAATCTTTTCCTGAGTCCTTCCAGCATTCTGGGTTGTAACTCTACTCTCCTGGTCGTGCTGGTTTTTATCATCTGTTTCACGGCACTGGGAACCATCTTTATCCTCAGGTCCCTCCTTAACTTTCTCAGATGTTCCTGAACTTCTTTCCTCCAAGTCACCAAGCTGCTTTTGCCCTCTTCCACAGTAGAAGCAGTAGCCCATCTTCTCTTTTGTCCGTGTCGATGATGATTGGGGATATCCTCCCCATTCACTTGAGTCTTCTGCTTCATCATCAAAGAGATTCAACTCCTCCGCCATCCTCTCTATCTCCATTTCTTGCTCATCCGTCCCCTGTCTCGCAGCTCCGTCTGCTCTCTCTCTGGTACCACCTTGAAGGCTCTGTTTTACTCTATCTCTGCTCTCTTTCCATTTCGATCCCCCTCTGAGGTGCAGAAGTGTTTGTCGAAGCCGGTCCTCCCGGAGACGCAGCAGTGTGTGTCTGAGACGTGTCTCCCTCCGTCTGGCTGCATTGAGTAGGCGCAGGGTCTTCTCCAAGCTATCGATAGCCCTGTCGTAGCGCTTCCTCCACACCGAGGGACACAGCTGGGCATAGCTATGCTCTCTGGGCAAATGAAACCCCGGTGGGGGTGGCAGTCGTTTCATGTACCGAGAAGGGGAAGGAGGCTGAGGGGACGATGCTGACTGGGGGTCTGTAGGAAAAGGTGCTGGTATCTGGGAGGAAGAGGGAGCATTTTCAGAGGGAGGGAGCAGAACTTGGGATGTGTGAGGTGAGGATTGGGAAAAAGAGGAGGGCAAAGGAGAGTGAGCGCTTGGAAGAGGCTTTGTTCCCATCCCAGCCCCCCTGGCCTCATTCACAGCGCTGTTTTGCTCAGATGCGTCTTCCAGGAGCAAGTCCACCCCTCCAGCAGCTTTTCTTGCACCAACAGAGCTCTCTGTCCCCTGCTGATTGTCAGGCTCTAACACAGTGCTTGACTGCTTCAGGGAGCGTGTCTGTCTCCTTGGAAAATACAAAACAAAGACATTAGGAATGATAAGATTACTTGAATTCCATTGGTGCACCGGGATAAAAGTTTATGATGTGGTTGCCCCGATTAAACAAAAAGCATACACCAGATACAATTCTAGACAAACTCAAGATGCACCGTTTCTAACATCTTCGCATCTGTAAAATCCTTATTAGTAGAGGCCATATGCCTTTATTATTTAGAAATGTGACCAATAATTTTATATTTTGATTGATTTCCCCTCTCTAACCTGTTTCTGTATCTGTAACATATTGAATTGCTTAGCATTGTATTCTATTTTTTTCTTCACATTCTACTGCGTTGAGTCCCACTGTATCACATGCACATTCCTAAGAGACATTAATTTCCTTGTGATGTGTGTTTCTCTGTATTACCGTGCCTGTCTGGTTGTCTGTGTCTGCTTGCTCGTCCGTTGCCCTTTATCACCAGTGCATCGCTTTTGCCTCGAGAATGTTTCAAACACAGTAGGTAATGCATCTTCTTTCAGTCTTCGGTAACCACTGTGTGCAAGAGGGAGAAGTGAACAAGACAAATGGTTGGAAACTTGATGGACTGCAACTATAGGCAAGACGAATTCTGTTGTGAACTGTTTATGGAGGACTATTTGAAGAAATAATTTAGTCATACCCATACATTGAGCATGACAAAATGCTGAACATTCAAATACACTTGCATACCATTGGCAGGTGTGACTAACTGGTCTGTCTCCCTCTAGCTTACCTGACTCCAGACAGCTCAAAACTCTCTGGTGTGAAGTGTTTGGAGCAAAAGTAGATGAAGTGACTCTGGGGGTCCCACTGTCCCTTCCCTTGGGGGTCCTTGCGCTGGGAATTTAAGATCCATTGTGTGCGCCGTGAGCTACCACGCTTTGGCAGCCTGTCAAGGATCCAAGGGTTCAAAAGCTTTACTGTCATTTGTACATATACAGTGAGATGCTTCACAGAATAGTGAACAATAATATACAACATGCATACAATAACATGCAAGTAGGACAAAGTGTAGAGGTTTAAACAACAGTGCAGGCATTACACTGCAGGTTTACACTGGTACACTTTATTAAAACAAAAGTAAAAAAAAACCTCAGCTCACCTATGGAAGGTAATTCCAGCTTTCCGTGTTTCTCTAGTGTCACGGGACTTACAACCAGCAGCTGAGCAGTGCCTGGGCATCTTGAAGAGAAAAGTAAGGTGCAGAATAAGTTAAAACCATTACAAAAGATTTTATTGAAGGTAAAAACGTTACAGACGTGTAATTTAATGGGGTTTAACTGTGTAATCTGAAACCAAACTATTTGAATAGAAGCCTTTGACAGCTACATAGAAGTATTGTATAAACATTTTAAACTTACAGGAAATGGATCTTAGTAGATGAAGTGACTATGCAATATTAATTGCATAATATCCACAAAAACAAAAAGTCAATAATTAATTAATTATAACTGTCTTACTAACATTAAATATTAAGTGAATTGAACATATATTACTTATTTATGTCTGCAGTCCTGAGTGATGCAGAGAGGGGGCAGTGACTAGTTTTGCGGGATCAGTACGTACTTCCTATGACGTTTTACTGCCAAAATTTTCCTGTCTGTATTTATTATCGTTTGCCCCTGTCTTACACATTCGTTGCTACTAAAATCCTATACACCCGATCCTAAATATAACAAATATGATAGGTTTTATCCCGATCTAAATAGGCTAAATGCTCAAATTAATTATATATCGCCACCTTGTTAGCCTGCTCAGTCCACGATTTGGCGTTCTCACGTCGCAAGTCACATTTTAGTGTCTGCTCTATACAAAGATACGTCGACAGCTAATCTGTATGCATTTTATGTGCGTTTTTCTATTCTGGTATAAGATTTGAGCTTGTATTTTTTAAAACGTATTAAAGGATCTCACCGCAAAATCTTATGACCTCACGAAGATGGCCGCCTTCTTCTTCCCCTCATATTCCCTTTTCTGTATGGGTCCCCGTAACGCGGATTTTTACATGACTATCCAATCGTTGTGAACGGTGTTAACAGACCTGCTTAAGATTTATCCAATGGAAATTTTTGTTCTAAAGGCTCAACGTCATTTCTTGTTGCTACGTTTCCGGCATTGAAGTATAGAATGGTATTGTAAGTCGGTAGAATGGATGGCTGGATGGGTACTGCAAGTATTTATTTCAACGAAAGTTTTGGGAATTATTATTATCGCTATTAAATTTTAAAATCACAATAAGAGTTTTAAAATATGATAATAATGTAATAATAAAATATAGTAAATATTATAAATGAATATCAATTTGTAAAACGCTAGTATAGGTATTAAAATAACAGCTAAAATTGTATCGTAAAATTAAAATAGTCAGTTTTGTATTTTCACATAGATAGAAATCCAATAATACAAAAATTCAGGAAAATTTAAACTGCGTGGGCTTCTGGGATTTTTGTGTGACTGAAGCTGGTTGAAGTTATTATGCACTGCATGATAAGGGCAGAAAGGGCTGACGTGAATTTTAAGTTTTCTTAACTCACCCCTCCACACCATCGAAAAATGTCTGTTAGATAATTAGAAATATAAGGCTGTGAGTGACAAAAACACATCTGGTCCATTCTTAAAGGATTTCAACCAACTCTTGTCTTATCAAACTGAGAAAAGGAAGTCATCAACCTGTCCACTCACCTCAGAGTAGCAGTCATTGAACACTGAATATGCTGCTGAAAATCTTTGTTTTATTCTTAAGTTCTTTGCTGGCCTCCAGTCACATGTTAGTCCACTCATTGTAGCCTGGAAAGACTTAATATAAGTCTTCAACCAGTTTTCCACAAGTTTTCAATTGTGTAATTAAATGGGTTCCCCATATGCCAGTCAGATATTATTATGAGCTTTAGTTTTAGGATTTTATTCTTTAGATCACCTTTATAGCTGCCAGAAGGTTTTGTCAACGTGGGGCTGGGTAGCTACTGGGAAAGCCAGGGATAAAATAAAGCAATAAAAGAGGTAGTAGAAGTAGAAGAAACAGAAATGATTTTGGTGTGTAGTATGACTGCTAAAATAACCACAAGTTTATGTTCTCCGCTATATTTTTGTTTCACTTGCTACAAGTACTGTTGTAAACTAGTGCCTTTTTGAGGCTATTGGGAAATAATATTTCACGTTTCCTCACTTTTGTCTGTTATACCTTTACATATTTATCTTTTTTTTCATTGTTACTGTTGGAATGGACTCAGAACTGAGCCCCACATGTTCAAACTGCAGTGGATCGCCTGGTCAGTGAAGCTGTGTTTGTTTATGCCCTGTGTGTGGGTACCACACAATGTCACACCAGCAATCACACTGACTTGGAATATACACCTGCATACTGAGGGGGTGTAAGTAATAAAGGAATAAATGAGCAGTCACAGTGGTTGAGATACAGTTGTTTTTTTTTTAAAATATCGAAACAGTAACATTAGTTATACAATTGCACTTAGGTATAAAGGAGGGAGTGAGCGCTATGTGTTCAAAAATGTCACTGCTCTGGAGAAGAAGCTGTTCATCAGCTCGGTTGGGTGGGCATACAGGCCTCTGTAACACTTGCCAGACGGCAGCGGAATGAAGGTGCTGTGGCCGAGGTGAGTTGGGTTTTCGCAGATGTTCGTGGCTTTGCGGCAGCAGTGGGTCTGGTTGATTTCTTCCAGTAATGGAAGCTGTGAGCTGATGATCTTCTGGGCCATATTGATAATATGTTGGAGAGCCTTCCTGTTCTCAGAGGTGCAGCCGGAGAAACATGCTGTTATATAATATGTGATGTTAGACTGTAGAAGCTGACCTGCAGTTGTTATGGGAGTTGTGCTTTCTTCAGGCTCCCCAGGAAGTGTTGCCTCTGAAGACCTTTTTTGGTCACTGCTGTTGTGTTGATGGACCATGGCAGGTCTTGGCTGATATTGACTCCTAGAAATCTGAAGCTCTGAACTGCCTCCACCCCCTTGCCATTGATGCTGATGGGATGGTAACCATGGTGTTTCAGTCTGCTGAAGTTCAGAATCTGAATTTTCTAGGGCTGATAGCAAGGTTATGGTCCCAGCTCCAGCTCTCTAAGTTCTCAACCTCTTCTCTGTAGTCCGACTCGTTGTTATGTGAGATAAGACCTAACAGGGTGCTACTGTCCGCAAACTTAATTACGACATTAGAATCATGGATGGATTTGTAGTCATATGTAAAGGAGGAGTATAAGATGGGGCTCAGCATGCAGCCCTGAGGGGCTCCAGTGTTCGGTATTATGGAAGAGGAGTGCTTATCCATGGACACTGTTTGTGGTCTGATGGTAAGCTGGTATTTAATAAGTATTTAATGAACAAATATGAGCAGAGGGTGACTTTTCAGGGCCAACTTGGAAATTCTTTAGATGCTTGAAATGCACCATCTGTAAATTAGTTGTCAGTCTTTAAAGCTACTTTGTCTTTCTCTACCTGTCTCCAATTTTTCGAGCTGATGGACATGTATGCCTCTCAGTTGTGTGCAGTTGTTACATACCCTAAAAGTTGATATTTAAAAATATTCTGACCCTGTGCTGGGGTTGGAAGGTGGACATTTAAATATGCTTTAGGGTAAACATAACTTAGGATATAAGGCCTTGGAGAGCAGGAGGTTTGGACCGACCCACTGGGCATGCGGACACCATAATCAATTGAATGTAGATGGATTGATGTAACTCAGGATTTAAAATTAAATTAACAAACAACAATATTTCACATTCAGTGTCAATGCCTTTAGAAAGAGTAAGTTGAGTATTTCTATCTGGGTAGTTAGTTGTAGTTTAAATAGCATGAAATTAAATTATATAACCAATATTCAGGTGTATTACTGCAAAAAAAATGACCAGAGTTCACATAATCTCAGATTATCAATGCAAATATTCATATGCCAAGAGAGTATAATAGCCAAGATGAATATTTCCACAATAGCTATACATGCCTAAGGGCTGGCTCATATTTACTGCAGATGCTCCATAACACCCTGTAGTGCCAAATCCTTCACATTCCTTAATGTTCATACTTCTTGCACCAATGCACCAGGTGCATTCTACACCTGATTTCATTTTGAGATAAATTATACCAAAATTGCAGTATTAAGGGCAAGGTGGTAACAAAGAAACGAATGATGGTTGCAGAAGAAACTTGATCTTTTGAACACAGTAACTCTAAAAGTATTTGATCTTAATCAAATTTCCCAGAAGCACTGTGTTACGTCCTGCTCCCAACGCTCCATGCCACGCCCACATCGTTGCCTCCTGTTTTGCCCCGATTGTAATCACCTGTTGCCTGTTAAGTCTAGCTTGTTGTTT
>JAABNY020000046.1:18517198-18534721 GCA_015164015.2 Brevimyrus niger
TGAATCAATGCCACGTAGAATTAAGGCAGTTCTGAAGGCGAAAGGGGGTCAAACACCATATTAGTATGGTGTTCCTAGTAATCCTTTAGGTGAGTGTAATTGTGTACTGCGAGCATTTCGTATGCAAATATGTCAGATGGCAAAAGTTCAAAAGCATATTTTCATTCAGAGTGGGAAGAGGATTATTTTTTTTTCTTAGTCAAATTAAAAGTCGACAGTTTTATATGCAATGCGAGCTTGGCTTTACCGAAGAAGGGCATTTTGGAGTGGCATTTAAAAACAATCGATGCACAAAAGCTACGAAACCAAGTTCCGTACTAAAACAGCCACACGCAACCGAAAAAGTGCAAAAACTGAAAAGTCAGTTAGCAGCACAATAGTCAGTTTTTACCGAGCTGCATCTTCCCAGTGCCAGTGGTCCCACTACGGTAGAGAAATATATTTATTTACACTTTTTCAATTTGGAGAATAACCTGGATTTGCTGTGTGCATGTTAACTATGTAGAAAGGCAACTTGCCACTAGAGTTAAAAATGGTTGGGTACCTCTGCATTAGATGGACAGAGAAAGTCATTTCATCCACAAAATTTATTTTTGAAAGTAATTTTGTGGACGAAATATATTTTGTCAACTAAATAAATCCATTTTGTGTACAAAATGCATTTCATGAATGATAGTAAATGATTTTGTAGATAAAATGAATGAATCTGTGGAATCACACAAGATGCATTTTGTCTTTTGCCGAGTCACAAAAGGCACCGGGAAAGACGTTCATCATTTAGTAATGCTTTTTGTGGCACAGAATGTATTTTGTGAGCGCTTGACACTTGGCACCCCATACAAGAGCAACCAGAATTTCATTGCATGACATAATGTGAAATTGATACTTGATTAGCTCAATTCTGTCCTTTATATGGTTTCTGTGTTAATATGAAGTACATACAAACATAATTTTTTTTAGAAAATGATCTTGTGCACACAAGATGAAAGCAAGATAATTTATTATAAATTCGTATTACTTGTGCAGACAAGATAAAAAGGGCTCCGTTGCTCTGCTAACGTGCATCATGTCAAAATATTCAATCTTATCTTTACATCTGACTTTTTGAATATCATGGAAACAATTATCATATAACCATGTCAAAGCTTATACTTTTGCAATTGCATTGCTTTTAGCAAAATATACAGCAAATATGTAAAATGATTAAATCACCCATTCCAGACATATTTCTGTTGATAATGATTTGATATGATGGCAACTCAAGGTATCATGCATAAAATCTTACCTTATTCAGTGAGCAGTCAAAGACAACACTGAATCTAGACATGGACAGTGTGCCTATAGATGGCTCTGGTTAGATTGTTCTGTTATATATAGTTCTTTTACACGTCACTCATTGGCTTTGAATTCTATTTCCTGAAATAGATGTGTGGTCACTCTAACATGATGGGAGATGATCTGCAACTATTCAAGTTACTGTTTTGAGACAGATCAGAGAGCTGAGTTTAACCAACTAGGTTCAGCATCAATTAAATATGCTAAAAAATAAATATATAATAAAGTTGCATTAAATATGCAACTTTCATTAAATCAGCCAGAACAGTGTCAAAGGGGACTAATCATGTTCGACTGTGCTACACATCAGCATGATAGGCAGTCACCAGATCTTATCAATACCCTGACAGTTTTTGAAAGCTGAAATTAGTATCAATCTTTTGTTGAATCAATACCCTCGAAACATAGACGGTGTAGACAAACAGCTAACCATGTGCATGCAGCTGAATATATACAGCACACCGACAATGACACTTACTGTTCAGCTATGCATTAGTATGTCTATGACACTAGATCTCATTGATTTTGTATATCATACTAACGTGGATTTTCAGGCAACACAGTATGTGGTGAATGGCCAAACTTAAAGCTAATAGGAAGGCCATAAGTGCAGAGATAACAGCTCAATGCCAGTGCAACAGGGCTATACAAAATAGATTCTCAGAAATCATCTGCCTTAGACGTAAGTGAGCCATATCCGGTACTATCTAGGTGTGGCCACTGGGTGTACCGTATATAGTTAGCCAGGGCAGTAAAGTATAAAACAGTGGTCACCAACTGCTGGACTCCAAAATATAATTGATATCATACAGTGTAATCAGTCCTACAAACAAAAAAAATAGAAAATATTTGGGGACTGGTAATGAACAACCTCATTGTCGCCAAAGCATCTACTTTTAACTTTCAGATACTGGCCACTTGCCAGCACCCTTTCCAGCTGCAGTCATTGCCTCGTGGTATTCATGCACTGCTCTGTAGCTCAAAAATCACATTTGCTAACATTGTTCAGTGGCTTACATACAGCAGGACTAGGGGAGGTTAACCTTTGTATAGATACCTACAAAACAGAACATCATCATTTGATACAAATATCGCTCTGACAAATACTCTTGTGGTTTAACACCTCTTCTGACTTACTGACTGAAGATCTGCAAAATGGAGGCTGATTTAAAAACAAATACATGCCCCAGTATATTTTAAGTAACCTACAATGCAGAGCTTCCCACAGCATGTTTCTGTCATACATTTAAAAATGATTTTTGGCTTTTATGCAAAATGTCCAAAACAAATTGGAAGTGTATCATGGCACAAACAAAGGAGATCACTGAAGACCACAGAAAGTGGGTTGTTGATGCTCATCAGGATGGAAAAGGTTACAAAATCATTTGGACTCCATAAAACCACAGTAAGACAGATTGTGTACAAATGGAGAAAAGCCGTGTAATAGTCAGCCGGGTCACAAAGGGCCCCAGGGTAACTGCTATGCGACTGAAGGCCTCGCCTGCACTGGCAAATGTTAATGTTCCTGAGTCCACAATCAGGAGGACACTGAACAACAATGGTTTTCATGGCAGGGTTGCAAGGAGAAAGCCACTGCTCTCCAAAAAGAGAGAGACATCTGTCCATAAACTGAATCTCAAGAGAAAGTGGTTCATGCAGCAAAACAACGATCCTAAGCACACAAGTCGTTCTACCAAAGAATGGTTAAGGAAGAATAAAGTTAATGTTTTGGAATGGTCCAGTCATTCTAAGTCCTGACCTTAGTCTAACTGAAATGTTGTGGAAAGACCTGAAGTGAGCAGTTCACACATGGAAACCCACCAACATGCCAAAGCTGAAGCTGTAATGTAGGATCACACATGCACATATGACAGGGCTGAGATTTCAGGTTACCTGAGACAAGGCCTAGCCTGGTACGGGAGGCACCAAAGGGGCTTAGTGATGCCCCCCCCCACACATACACACACACATGCACACAGATAACAAGGGAGGCCAGCATTCCCACTTTTATAGTCCAAAGTTTTAGGGACCCACGGACAGAGGAGTGGACCTCAAGGATAGGGGTCCCTGACTTGGCACAAAACCCCCTCCCCAGACATCCTGCCTTATATACCACTCACCCAACACCCTAAACAAACTTTCTTGTAGGTTCAGCTTATGTATACCCTGTAAATTTTCTGCTTATGATTGCTAGTCTCTATAAAGGTTATGTTTGTGTGTGTCTACGGTCTCTCGACAGCCATGAAGGGACCATCGCTACCAATAATTTACAATACTTGGTGATGCAGCTTGGTGGATGAGCATTCTGACACAGGTTACTAAGCGATGCTGGAAATTCATGAATACCATTCAAGTCTCACATTAACCTACTCACTGGGATTCCACAATTGAATTTGGGGGAACCAACCATTCGGCAAAACGATTACTCAATAATTGTCATTAAATACTATTTAATTAAAATGTAATTAATTTCAAAACATATTAGTGGAGATATTAAAATTTCCTCCTGTCTTGCTGGTTCCATGATGGATTCCGTGGGGAACTTGATGGAGAGCTTGAATTAGGGGAATCGCTTCCCAGCCGATCTCCCCGCTTGTTCCCAGGCTCTATTGGTCTTGGTTTTACCTTGTTAAGAGAGCGCTGTGTCTCCCACTGGTCCGGCTGGGTCTTTGACTGAGGTGGGGACGGACCAGGGTACTGTAACATTCACTGTGGCTTGCTGAGCTCCATCCTCGGCCCTGGATTGGTGGTTGAGGATGAGGGTGGCCACCTTCCAATGCCAGGTTGGAGTCTGTAGTGCCAAGGTTTAGCACTGCCAGAGCTTTAGTTGCCTTCTCGGCTGCTGTTCTTTGTGGCATCCCTTGATTGCCAGGTCTCGCAGTTGTTGACTTATGGTGTGGGGACAAGCAATGAGCCCAAGGTAGTGATTACTGGTTGGGTGGAGATTCCGAAGGAAGAGAGCCTTAAAGGTTGCATCTTCTTCCATGTCTGGATCATTTTTGGACACAAAATATGTTTGACAAAGGCAATTGTAGTAGGCTTGGGAAGCTTCTTGTCTCCTCAGTTTGACATCCAAGGAAACGGCAATACCTTGTTCTGAGTCAAGATCAGTGAACTCTTGAGTCAGTGCTTCATGCAGCAGCATGGCGTCAGCTTTGATTCGACTGGGTTGTCGATCCAAGAAGCTACAGGCCTCCAGGCTAGATGTGATCCTGATGAGGTTGACTCTGTCCTCGTTAGTCACATTGTCCAGTCTTTGGAGATGGAAATCAATGTCTTGGAGGTAGGCATGCATGTTGTAGCCTCTTCTGGGTTTAGGGGTAAATGTGTTGATATTCTGAGCTACTTTATCAAGATTCTTTGAGGTAACTCGGTGCTGGTGTTGCTTCGGTAGGCCTGTTACATCTGGGGTGCCTTCTTTGAGAGAGACTTTGCAGGTGTTATGGATCACTCAGGGGATGCCCCTATGACGTCACACGGGGCTCCCCTGCCACGCCCCCAGGGTTTCCCAAGACGTGAGATGAACAGCGGCTGGAGCGCATCTTCTACACCGGTCCCGAGAACCGGCAGGACCAGTTACCGTATGCCCTCCTCTACTAGCTGAAGTATGTTGGATTGATTAGACAGCCTTTATATTCACGTCGGGCACATTTACCTGATGCGAGATCTTCAGCCTTCGGTGCAAATTTTGAGTGTTATTTCCCTGCCTGTTTGTACCTTTGTCTGCCTGTTCCCCTGACCTCTGCTCTTCTTCGACCTCTGATTCTCTGCCTAGCCCTCTTATTGCCGACACCGATCGCCTGACCATTGCCTGTCCTCGGATCACGAGCCTGCCTGTTCCCCTGGATTCCGTCGCCGATCGCCTGACCATTGCCTGTCCCCGGATCACGATCCTGCCTGTTCCCCTGGATACCGATCCGGATTGACCGACCCCTACCTGTTCTTTCTCCTGGGATATGTGAAGAATAAAGCTTTTTTTCTTGTTGGACTGATCCGCAATCGCGTCCTCCTTATTTTTTCCGGTGTCCCGCCGTAACACCAGGTGCTTGGTTCCTCAAGGTCTGGTGACAGGCAAGGAGGTACATTGTCCCAGTGAGAGGTCCCATGAGCGCGATCTTGATGCCTGGGAGAAGACTGCACTGTCAGAAAGGAAGTTGGTGCCATCACTGAATTGTAGGAGGCTCCGAATTCTGACTTCACCTCATATGCTTGTATTACTTCTCACCTCACCTGGGCAATCACTTCTGTGTCAGCCTGATGTTTTATTCTGGCATCGCTGAGCTGTTCTTGGGAGCTGATCAGTTGGTGATTCGGCTTGTGGATATATCTCTGTGCCAGATGGTTTTCCATGACCTGGATTCAACTATTCTTGTCTTTGAGCTCTGTGTGGGCTCTGTCCAATAGTGTTTCTGCCCGGTCAAGACTGGCATGAAGGTTTTCTCTGGTGGCTCTGGTTTGCTGTTCCTGCTGAGTTCTCATTGCGATGTTGAGCTTGGGCTGTGTCTTGTTGTGTCTTCGCCAACAGTTGTTGGGTGTCTCTCTCCTGCTGTTGGAGTGCTTTCACCCTTTGCTGCTTCATTTATCTTCAACCTGGCTAGAAGTTTGTGTGTGAGGGAGCCAAGTATTTTGGCTAGCCTTTTACTCCCATATTTATGAGAGGGTGGCATGGCCATAAGTTCTGCGATGTCTTCCTGAAGTTGGTCATCTATTGGACCATGTGCGATTGGCATGACTGGGCAGTCAGTCACAACATCTGGCCAGGTACCCAAATCTTTCCACTGGTCAAGGGGCCTTTCTCTGTGGGTCATTGTGACTCGGTCAACTGGGGGGTGATGACAGAAATATGTTATACTCAGGCTGGCTGTTGCCTAGGTGGATGGCCTGACACCTAAATGTGGCAAATAAATAAAATAAATAAGAACTGGGCCCTGTCAAAAGGTGACAGGAAGGGTGTTAGAGAACCATGGGAATAGTTACCCACAAGAAAATAAACAAAGTATAATCGTCCCCTTGGAAAAGTTGCAGATTAAAACAGTGTGAGTTGCCCTAGCGAGGGAAATTGTGGGTGTGTGACTTCCGATGGTGTCAGAAGAAAAAAGGAAAAGTTGGGAACAGTAAGTGAGAAATAACAGCTTCACAGGCAATGGGAATGAATTCAAACGTAGCTTGCTTTTGCAGATCAGATTACCCTTAACTAGGCATGGCCGTTAGTTTGTTGCAATACCAATTAAAATTGCACATCTGGGAACAACATATTTTGGTTGGCATGGCTTAACCCAATTGATCTGCTCTCCAGAATTAATAATGTATACATTAATTCAATCTTCTAATGCAGCATTGTAGAGCAAAAAGAGTTTGCTAACAGACCACAAAGATCAGAAAAGGTTTACACAGCAATGTGAAAAAAGAAGGGGGGAGGGGTTGTTAAACAAAAAAGAACCTCTGAAAGTTAGGACACACTAAGATACCTGGTTACACAATTGAATTCTCAAGATTCTTCTGGTATAACCATAACAACATATATGCAGTGGTACCTATACATATTTATAATGGTGGAACACAAAATATTGTCTAAGGACACTCACAAACATAACCTATCTGTATATTGAGACTAGCAATCATAAAAGAAATATGAAATATACAGGGTATACAAAAGCTGAACTTAAAATAAACTTTCTTTTAGGGTGTTGGGTGATTCTGTGGTAGGTACGGCAGGATGTATGGGGAGGGGGTTGTGTGCCAAGTCGAGGGACTCCTATTCTTGAGGTCCACTCTGCTGTCTGTAGGTCCCTAAATCTTTGGGCCATAAAAGTTGGAATACTGGCCTCTCTTGTTATCTGTCTGTGTGTGTGTGTTTAAGTGTGTTTGTGTGTGTGTGGAGTCACTAACCCCCTTAGGCTAGGCCTTGTCTCTGGCAACCTGAAATCTCAGCACTGTCATATATGCATATGCGATCCTACACAGGGGAAATGTTTTTTACTTGCAGGAAATAAAGAGCTGAAACAGCGGTGAATATGACAGAGTTACTCTTAAGACAGATGGTTATATTGGAGGCTCCAATGGTAAAATGATGCACCAGCCTAGGTCTCATGCCTTTGGACCCTGGCAGACATGGAAGATATGTTTTTCTGGAGGCTAAACAGGCAAGGGCCACATCTGGCAGGCAGATTCCCATTGCAATCAGTTCCTTATCAAAGCTGTTTATGATGCCCTCCTAAGCCCTGCAAACCTTCATGTCTGGGGGAAGTGCGAGACATCAACCAGTTGCTGTTGGACATGGTGACTGGAACATCCCCAGATCAGCTATTTGAAGGCCCTTGGAGAAGTCGGCTACAGTTGGTGCCATGACCAGCTGATTAAGAAGATTGCAGACAGCAAGACCACGACAATTAGCACCATTTGACACCAACACCCTCCAAAAGTCTCCATTGTCAATGCTAGAGAGAAACCCCACCCTCAGCCAAGATCTATGCTTGATGTCCTCCATAAAGCCTCTGACTGGTAGCTCAAAGTCGACTTGGGCCAATCTGGGCAAACAGTTGCCAGTCGGATGTGCCCAAATCTGCGGTGACTCTTCGCCTGAAATTGTTATAATAATCCAGGATGAGCTCCATGATCTTACTGGATACATGATGTTGCTGCAGGGCTAACTCAATGAGTTTATGCGGTATAGATCCATACCCATTTGCAAGGTCCAGCCATAGCACCGTCAGGTCTCCTTTTCCCTCATGTACCTCCCTGATGAGTTTCCTGACGACTCCAGTGTGTTCCAAACAGCCATGTACTCCAGGGATCCCACCTTTCTGAACAGCCGTGTCAATGTAGCCGTTCTTCAGTAAGAACTCCGCTAGTCGTCTTGAAAGGATACTGAAAAATATCTTCCCTTCGACGCTAAGCAACGAGACAGTTCTCAACTGACTGATGTTCTCCAAGTTCTCTTCCTTGGGGATCCATACACCTTCAGCATATCCCCACTGGTTGGTGATTCTTCCCCTACGCTTGCAGACCTACTAAAATAAGACCTATTAAGGTCATACTATTAAATGTCCACAATGTGCTTCCCCAATTAAAAAAATGAACATCCCCCCACTGGTGCATTGTTTTCCTGCTTTATGCGAGAATCAAAAACAGGAGGAATGTCTGCCTCAGTTTCAGTTGTGGGTGGGAACTGTGGTTTACAGGCAGACAGCATTGAACAGATAACATTCACATGAGCGTGAGAATCTGAAAGTGTGAGATTCACGCCAGATATATGACAGTTGGCTACCATGTACTTAACTGACATCAATTGCATGCTGCAAAAGAATCTCATAGAGATGAATATAGTTAAGCAGACAGGCTCGAAGGGGCCTGGATATTGTCAGAGGCTTGTAGCTGAGCAAGGACAGAAAGTTCATGAACTTCACCAACTTTTTCCTTTAGTGATTTAAAATATAGGACAAATAAATACAAATTATCATCCTCTCTAGCTTTTAAATGTAAGTTAAGTGCCATATGACGGTAGCCTAAGCAGCCTAATCACTGCTAGATGCTGTAACACATCAAGGTTTTGTCTGGCCTGCCTACATCACATACAGTAATAGCTGTTCAAAGTATTAAAAAAGCTTATAGTTAATATCTGATTTGGGGATTATCTCTCCTTAAGCTGCAGCTAATCATGTACAGGGCAGGTTTCAGATAAACCACTGAGTGACCTCCAGTGGCAGTTTCTGAAAAGAAAACAGTGGCCTGTACTATGAAGCGGGGTTACTGGCTTAACTTGTTGGATTTAAGGTATCACAGTTTAAATTAACTTCGATCTTCTGAATATTCGTTCAGAAGTTACCCCGATAAGCCAGTAACCCTGCTTCATAGTACTGGCCACAGGAGTTTAAAATCCCAGTGACTACTCCCAGTTCAAACCCAGTTTAACCTTAGTTCCATGTTAGCTGACCTGTGTCTTAAATCAGCCATAAAATACCCTCAAAACAATTATTTATCATCCAATTTGTTTCTAACCTCTTGGTTATTTTGATAGTTTCCTTATCCATGAAAAGATTGGTTTTAATATATTTTGTGTGGCTTTCTGGGCCTTTATTTTGACAGCATACCTCTCGGTGTCGACCCAAACACCAGAGCAGTTATAATCTTCACCAAAGGCTTTAAAATTAAGTTTAAAAAAAAAAAATAGGTGCTGATAAGATTAAACTGTCCACTGCAGTTAACCTAATGACTGAGTAGGTGATGTCTAACTTGTGGCTACTGAAGCACCCTAATCAAAAGGAGACACCGTGAGCAGTTTGCTCAGGAAGAGTAAGCCAATCTAGCTGATGGCAAATGCAGAAGTCTCATTGTGAAGTACAGGGATTGCTCTTGGCAGTAATTGCTGCAAAAGGTGGTGCCAAAAATAATAAATAAAGGGTACCATAATCATAATATTGTCGTGCGAAGTGGGGATGAGACAGAGACAAAGGCGCAGAAGTCAGGGTATCTGCAAAAACAGGGTTTAATTACAGGTAAGGAAGGCAAAACGCAGACGGACAATACATTGACCGGACTGGGCAAACCAATTGATACGTGGATGAAATGTTTTTTTTTTTTAATTTACACATTATTTGGATACATTTATTTTCTTACTTTACAAATTACCGTTTTGATATATGTACTTAGATGTGTCGTACAGTATATGCTCTTCTTGTTTTATTCAATTCATGTTGTGTTAAAATGCTAAAAAAAAACAAAACAAAAAAAAAACGTATTTAGGTTTAATATTCAGGGGCCAGGAACCAATTAATTGGTTTTCCATTATTTCTTATAGGGAAAATTCAATCAGAACTCGAACTTTTTAAGATTCGATCCAGAGTTCTGAACGGATTAAATTCAATTTCTGAGGTACCATTGTATGTGTGTGTGTGTGCGTGTGTGTGTGTGTGTGTGTGTGTGTGTGTAGACAATGACCCTTATAATAATGCAGTCTCCACCTTCTCTTTGATGGCTGCGCAGGTCTAGTAAGTTGTTCTAGTTGTTCTTTTCTTATTGTGTGCTGACTTAAGTGTAAGTTAATATAAACTTAATGTACATTTCATTTTATTTTATTGTATTATTGTTCCAGGGACCTGTTTCACTTTCATATTTGTCTACAGGTCCACCAAAACAGATGTGGGAACAACAAGCAACACAATTGAAGAAACCATGCATAAGCAACTGTCCCTTTTGGCCAAACAGTTCAAAGGTCTTGAATGACCCTTTATGATTCTTGCAAATTAACCCCCCCCCCCCCAGCCTTGACTACTGAGCATCATCACTGAAAAGTGTAAAGAATGGTTTAAGACTGCTCAAGTAAAATGTTGATTGGGTTTTGACAGATATTGGCATTTCAAAGGGCAAGTGTTTAACCTTGCAAGTAAATGGATACATGTATCCACTCAAAGAAATAAAATGCATGAAAATATTGGGCCTCATTCACCAGCCGAACAAATTTTTTCTTAATCCCCACGGACGCACTTTTTAATCCTCATGATCGCTGTTACCACCATGCAAATAATTTTTACACTTAAAAATTATTTTTTATATTTTACTTTTATAAATTATTAAAATACTATCATTTTATGAACTGCACAATGAACAAAACTACTAGAACCAATTATTTTGAACAAACTATCATTATTCAAATGTGCGTATGAATGGTCTTGAGTGTGTGTAGATTCTGTTCTTAGCTAAGAACAAATTCAGATAAAAAAAACATTGGTGAATGTCAGAATATTTGTAAAAAATGTGTAAATGGGGTTTAAGAACAAATTTGTTCGTAAGAATGTTTGGTGAATGAGGCCCATTGTCCTGAAGTTTATTACTCGTCCAAGATTCCAGGGAGGTGACGTGGATATTTTGGACCGTTATGACCAGTCTCATCATCTTGATATATAGTGACATTTTCATGAAACTCTTTTGCAGCCCTAATTTAGAGGACCCTGTAGTAATGATGTATTTTATTACACCCATAAGCTGTTATAAATCCTTAAAATACTTAGTGTTATATAGAGGAGAGTGAAAAAGCTTGCTTTTGCATTTATACATTGAAATATAAAGAATGTTCTAAGACTAAACATAACTTTATGGGTTCAAATGATTATATTTGTGTCATGAGCTGAAACTTGTGAGATTCGCTGTATTGAGCTTGGTATGGTAGAACCGCTGCTTCTGGCTGAAGTGTAATGTTTTTCTTGTTAGGACTGATTGGTTTATGATCAATAAATCTTATTCTCCACCCGAACTGACGATTTAGAGCCAGGTTTGTGAGCAAGCCAGATGGGAGGAGAACCAAAGCTTAAGAAGAACTGCAGAGGGACAGGGACGTGCACAGATATTTTGAGGGGCAGGGGCTCAAGTGAAATAAAGGGCACTTCTCATATTTATGTATTTTTTTTCTTTTTTTAAACAAAAAAGTATTTATATTAACGCAACACTGACTTCCTTTTTAAAAAAATAATTTAAAAAGTTTTTTAATTAATTTAATTTGTTAACTTATTTCTACTCAGTTTTGTTGATTAATGTACCAGATGCAGTTACTCAGATTTACTACATTTTTTAGAGTGTATTTATCCTCCATCTGTTTGCATCTGTAGATTTCTTCTAAATTCACCAATTTATGCTATGATATATGCTTATTAGTAACTTTATTAAGCTTATTTAGTAAGCTTATTACTAACTTATTTTATTACATGATGGCTTGGTTGAATTCCAATGTAGAATGCGGTCTGTTATTTCTTGATAAAAGACCGCTGTGCAGAGTATAACAGAACATGAGAAACAGAGCGATGCTATGGACTCACAGGATTCTAACCGTAGAGACGGAGTGTGCTATTTTCTTTAGCGGAAGCAATACAATCGGGCTTAAATCAATAAACTACCTTTTAATATTTTGTGTCAAAATAATTATTTATTTGGTAGGTAGCTATGTAATAAGCGGGATAATATATAGCGATTATCCCTTACACATTAGCTAGTCTAGTAGCTCATGAGGCATGCATGCTAGCAAAACACAGGTTAACTATATATTTGTCTTTGGCTAATCAGCAGTAAATTCGAGCCTTATTCCAGGCACTGGTAGTTTAATCTTTTGTTCATCACCAGCTCCACTCACCTCAGCACAAGCCAAGAAAAACACTGCTGGGAGGGGCTGCTGCTGCCTGCAGGTGTGTGTGTATATGATGTGCGCCGCTGCGCAGGGGTGGGGGAAGGGGGAGATGTTCGCTTCAGAACTACTGACCTGATATTTAGATATATTATTCTTCAATAAATATATTTGTTTGACAGGGAAGCTGTGCGCAAAAAGGAATATATATTATTTTTCAAAAAAAAAAAAAGCACCCCACTTTCTCTCCAGGAATAAAAAAGGGCAGGTGCTCAAGCCCCCTTTGATCTCTATGTGTGCACGTGCCTGCAGAGGGAGATGGGGGGACAGTGAGAGGGCGGTGCACGGAGGCAACTCCAGACGGAGATTCAGATGTTGGGGAAGGACAGCCCAAGGCCGATGTCATCCTGCTCTGCAATTTGGGACTGAGTATGTTACTGTTCTCATTGGCTGCCTGAAGTCTTTGAAGATCTTATGGATTTTAATGGTCTGTGAATTGCAGTATGTTGCATGGACTCTCCTTAGTCCAAGAAGAAGTTAGCAAGGACAGTCTTACCAATTCTTTGCATTTTTGGTAGTGATAAATACCCTGAATTGTTTAATATTGGCTGCAGATTCTGGGATTCCGTGCAACACTATGACTGAAGATCTTGCATGGCTTACAGCCAGGAAGGAATACTATTGGTCTCTATTCATTATCTAGAGGCCTAGTTTTAACACACGATAAAAGTACATCAGTATAAACAGCATTGTCTCATCCCATGTCTCATGGTGAAAATATATCAGCGTACTGTACATTTGTTGTACTGCCAAACCCTTAGTGGTTCATCTCCTTTGATTGTCCTCTTGATTGTCTGTTGTGCGCAGATTTGCAATGTTTTTATAAGAACAAGAACATACGAACTATACAAATGAGAGGAGTTCATTCGGCCCATCAAGCTGGCTTGGGGAGAATTTAACTAGTAGCTCAGAGTTGTTAAAATCTTATCTACTATGATTTAAAGGAACCCAATGATTCTGTGTTTTCAGCATTTGTAGCATGTTGTCACTAATCGGCCACCATAAATCCCCATACTCAGGTTATGTTTCAGGTAAACATTCTGATGCATAATTCACATTTAGTGTAACTAGTGACAATTTCAAGTCATGGGAAGAAGTGACAAGATTGAAATAGCAAACTTATTTATCAAAGGCAAATGCATAATCTTTGGCTTTTTCAAAGAAACCGAATCCCAGTAGAATAAAATGAAATTTGCAAAATAATAAGGATTACAGTGCATCCCAGTTGACATGAATTGTTGACAGTCATTCACTGCAATTCACTTGCAATTCACCTGCTTTAAAGTGGGCCATATCGTCACCATTTCCTGATTTGTCCAAAGTGTTGTGTACACTCCTTTCTGAATTTCTAGAAAAGTTCTCATTTTTTGTGTGTGAAGTTTTGTTAGATCCTGGATTTTGCGTAAAAAGCTGCATACGCACATTTCAGCTTAGACAAATGAGGCCCCAGGTGACAGTCCAGGTTATCCGTTTCCCAAATAGTTCTGATAGGTCATGTACAATGAACATATTAAAATATAGGGTGTGATTAGATTTTTTTAGATCTCACAGATATAAAGGGAGCACATTAGAACAAAGGGTACCACTTTACAAAAAGGCTCCCTTTTGCCACTTGGTTGGTAGCAACTCATTAATAAAAAAAAAACTGTTATAACTTTTTTTAATTGTATATTAATAATTTACAAAATGTTACAACCTAATTAATAACTAGATTATAAACCGTTCATAAACTCTGTATATGAGTAATCTTATTGCAAAGTTATTACTAAATTTCCAGAGGGATTAATAAAGTTCAATCAATCAATCAATCAATCAATCAATCATTCAATCAATCAATCAATCAATCAATCAATCAAGTAGCACCGAACAAAGAAAATAAGAAAACAATAGGACTTCATGTATAATACCCATCTCATATACAATAGTTTTAATTTCACAAATGTGTGTTCCTCAGTAAAATGAATGAGCATCTACAGTATATGACTGAAAAACATATTTAATTTCTAATTATTTTTGAATTATTTTTGTTCTATTATTGTTCTAAAAGTATCCTGACTGCATTAGGATTCACAGCCTTTAGATGACCACAAGTAATGTATTTGATGGATCATTACCTTTCTTATACTCTATATCTTATATGTGTGACTCTATATAGGAAACTGACCTATTTATCTTGATGGATCGATGGACATTTGCCTATTAGACCTCCTATTGTTCATATGAAAATTACTATACTATGTTTTCATTTTAGTTTTTGTGTCATTAGTCTTTCTATAAAGTGTTTGCTTAGTCCACTGTTTTAATGTCAAAGCTTCTCAAGGTCTTATTGTTACGTATTTAGAAGTTCGTTTTAAAATGGAAATCCAACAGCTCGTTTGAGGGATTCAGCTGCTGCTTCCTCCAATGATCACTAGAGGGCGACACAGGCTCTGTGCTTTGCGGTACTCCCTGCACCATTGTTGATTTGGCATGGATTGTAACTCTGTTCCATCCTTTTTAGGTTCTGCGATTTCTTGCATTCTTCGATCTGTTTTCTTCTGCGTGCCTTATGATACTTAAGGCAAAACCTGACATATTGATTTCTCTGGTAAGAAGTTAGTAATTATGTGATTCTCTTGTGGGTAATTGTAATGTTGTTTTGGCTTTGGCAATATTCATGTAAATACACAGAATCGTGCACTTCTGTGCTAGTAGGCGTTTTTTGTGCTCTGTTGCTCCAACACAATAACAGGGACATAACTAGATATTCTGGGGCCCTTGTCAAAATATCATAGTAAATTTGGCTAACTGGGCCCCTGAACTTATAATTTGGGGCCCTATAAAGAGCTGAGTCTGCCAAGGTTTTCATGCCCCTTCAAAGTTCTCCTGCTTACATATAAGGCACTTGAATGTGTAGCTCTTACCGACCTAAAAGAACTCAAATCACAGAATGTGGGTTTTCTTGTTGTCCCGCACACAAATAAACTGACAGTTGGCAGTAAAACATTCTGTTAGAGGGCCCCAATATTGTGGAATAGTTTATGTTCGGGATGCCAATTCGGTCTCAGTCTTTAAATCTCGACTGACCTACTTCAGTTCAGCTTACCCACAACCTAACACATAACACACCATAACTATGGCTGCTGGTGCTGCAGAACCTGCCGTTTTCATCTACTGTGCTTGTCCATTAATTTGTCACTGCATGTTCTGACCCCCCCATGCTCTCTGCCTTCCTTCCCACATGTCCCGATGGAGCCCAGGGTGGTGCCAGTTGATCTTGGACGCCCAGAGTTATTTTTTTCTCCCTACTTGGGAGGTTTTGACTTCTCTTCTCTCTTTCTTCTTTTCAGGCTTAAAAAATGAGTATATTGTAGCTACTAGAAATGGTGAACATGTGGATTAAGCTGAAATAAATAGTAAATATGCAGAAGTGTTAATAACTGTCACGCCCCGATCCTGCCGCTCCTTCCGTGTGCCATGTCCCCTCATTAACCCCGTGTGGATTCCCCGTGTTCCTCAGCTGTTTCCTGTTGCTGTCATTAGTTCAGTGTATTTAGTCCACTTTTCAGTGTGCTTTCCCAGTCCAGTCATTGAAGTTACGTGTGTAAATATAAAATGTGTGTGTTAAATAAATCCTTTTTTGCGCACATTCACCGTTTCCATCGCCTGCTTGCGCGTTGGGTCGTGACAATAACTGTGGTTAAGTTTAAAATATGAAATTTAATTTTATAACTTTCAAAGGAGAATTCTATTTCAATACGTGACTGGGAGAAGGAGAGACGATCCAGAGAGTGGCTTTGCAATAATAGAGAAACTTTATTATGGAACAATATTACCAGAAACAAAAGGACAAAACAAAGCAAGGCAGGCTTGAGAATCACGATGGAGTAGAGCTAATCTGAACACAGGGTGGGGCAGAGCAAACAGGAACAAATAAACACTGAAAATGAGGAAATCAGGTACAGCAAACACAAAGACTAATACAGCACTCACAATGACCAGCTGAGTACCAGGGCAAGGGTATGTGCTTATTTATACAGAGAACGAGACTGAAACAATGGACAGGTGCAAACCATGAGTTAATTACCACATTAGGAGAGAATTGTTAAGAAAACAGGATGACTAGCAACATCTGTTTCCAAATGAGAACCTGGTGGACACAGTAGGGTCAGATCCTACCAGTTGCCTATTTCCAGTCTGAATATTTTAGCAGGCCTTCATACAAATCTATGTGGAGAGTTGCGCAATGCTACTTATGAACAATTCATCGTTGTATGATATTACCATTAAACTACGATCTGGTTTAGTGTTACAGTTCTTTGTGGCCCATGGATCCAAGCTATTCATGTTTGTGGAATGTAGTAATAGGCCTGATCGTAGCTGGAAACATTCATAAATGATCAAAAAAAAATGAGTAGGGGTTTATTCTGTCTTTTAGTGGGTTCATTTAAGGGCAGCAGAACTTAGGGAAAAGGCGCAGTTTACACATTTTTCTGCCCCCCTCTGCTGGTCACTATGAGCTACAGCAGCGGCCAGCTGCTGTTGCAGATATCAGAAAATTGCATTTGGTAACGATCCCAGTGACAGAAAACTTTCCTGCAGATGTATCCGGCAGGGAAGGACACAAGAATCTGAGCTTTGTTTACCTTTGATTACGTCATATATTTGTAGAAAGTATGTTCTGAAATGTGTTATGTTAATAGAAATCTGGCTTTACTTTATTCACACTGTTTCCGTTATTAATACGTGTTGTATTCTACATTGTTGATAATTTCATATATTAATATAGAGAGATCATCCAATCTAGTGTGTCCTCCTGTAATATCCTGTATTTTGTATTTGATCAGTACGACCCAGTACTGCACGGTAAAGATGTACGTATAGTGAGATTCATTATATTTGTATATTGTCTCTCTCTACACACACACACACACGCGCGCGCGCACACACACACACACACATACACACACACAAAGGCATATTTTAACAAAACCATCATAATCACATAATCTATGCATAATCTAGCAAATAGTTAATCA